>OX375865.1:0-217896 GCA_947359475.1 Heligmosomoides polygyrus bakeri
CAGGCTCGGCTTAGCTCGTACTCGTCTCGATGGGAAATTGTCAAAAAATCAGTTTTTCCGAAATTCGTCGAGATTGACACTGGCGATAGAGCTTTTTGAGCTAAACAAAATCGTATTGATGCAAGCGTCGAGTACTGAAATATGGGCAAGCAAAGAGCGGAAGAAACTTCAGCCGCTAAGTCCGTCGCCCTAAAACAGCAGCTTGGGTTGAGGCAATATAGGAAGTTGGAGAGTTGTGATCATGTCGGTGTGAAGAACCTTCACAACTCTGCTCACCTTCGCATTTTCGGGCTGATAGCTTTCCGGCTTTCACCGCAGTGGTCGACTGAATTCGGAAAAAATCCTGTCACTCAAGCCTAACCTGCATATTCGCGCCGCTATAGCTCTGCCCGTTCTCAAGCTACGTCGCTGTGCTTTGGAGCACTACTAGAACTTCTCACTTTCTACAAAACCCACAAGCTGTAGCCGGAAGGATTAAAGCATGACGGAGTTGTTGTGCTCCAAACATGCCCGCGCGTGTAATTTGGCACATCAACGGTCGATATTCTCCGCGCCCTTACTCGCTCAGATTACACTTCTCGCTACCATAAATGAAACCGTTCAATTCGCTATCAAAAACTCTACCGCACGGTACCCAACTTGGCAAAATTTGAAAATATTGGTTTTCTGTGACGTCGTCGTGAGCGCAGGCTCGGCTTAGCTCGTGCTCGTCCCCGAGGGGAAATTGTCAAAAAATCAGTTTTTCCGAAATTCGTCGAGATTGAAACCGTTCGATAGAGCTTTTCGAGATAAACAAAACTGTATTGATGCAAGCGTCGAGTACTGAAATATGGGCAAGCAAAGAGCGGAAGAAACTTCAGCCGCTAAGTCCGTCGCCCTAAAACAGCAGCTTGGGTTGAGGCAATATAGGAAGGTGGAGCGTTGTGATTATGTCGGTGTGAAGAACCTTCACAACTCTGCTCACCTTCGCATTTTCGGGCTGATAGCTTTCCGGCTTTCACCGCAGTGGTCGACTGAATTCGGAAAAAATCCTGTCACTCAAGCCTAACCTGCATATTCGCGCCGCTATAGCTCTGCTCATCCTCAAGCTACGTCGCTGTGCTTTAGCGCGCTCGTAGACCATTTTACTGACTACAAAACCCCCAAGCTGTAGCCGAAAGGATTAAAGCATGACGGAGTTGTTGTGCTCCAAACACGTCCTCGCGTGTAATTTGGCACATCAACGGTCCATATTCTCCGCGCCCTTACTCGCTCAGATTACACTTCTCGCTACCATAAATGAAACCGTTCAATTCGCTATCAAAACCTTTGCCGAACGGTACCCAACTTGGCAAAATTTGAAAATATTGGTTTTCTGTGACGTCGTCGTGAGCGCAGGCTCGGCTTAGCTCGTGCTCGTCCCCGAGGGGAAATTGTCAAAAAATCAGTTTTTCCGAAATTCGTCGAGATTGAAACCGTTCGATAGAGCTTTTCGAGCTAAACAAAACTGTATTGATGCAAGCGTCGAGTACTGAAATATGGGCAAGCAAAGAGCGGAAGAAACTTCAGCAGCTAAGTCCGTCGCCCTAAAACAGCAGCTTGGGTTGAGGCAATATAGGAAGGTGGAGAGTTGTGATCATGTCGGTGTGAAGAACCTTAACAACTCTGCTCACCTTCGCATTTTCGGGTTGATAGCTTTCCGGCTTTCACCGCAGTTGTCGACTGAATTCGGAAAAAATCCTGTCACTCAAGCCTAACCTGCATATTCGCGCCGCTATAGCTCTGCCCGTTCTCAAGCTACGTCGCTGTGCTTTGGAGCACTACTAGAACTTCTCACTTTCTACAAAACCCACAAGCTGTAGCCGGAAGGATTAAAGCATGACGGAGTTGTTGTGCTCCAAACATGCCCGCGCGTGTAATTTGGCACATCAACGGTCGATATTCTCCGCGCCCTTACTCGCTCAGATTACACTTCTCGCTACCATAAATGAAACCGTTCAATTCGCTATCAAAAACTCTACCGCACGGTACCCAACTTGGCAAAATTTGAAAATATTGGTTTTCTGTGACGTCGTCGTGAGCGCAGGCTCGGCTTAGCTCGTGCTCGTCCCCGAGGGGAAATTGTCAAAAAATCAGTTTTTCCGAAATTCGTCGAGATTGAAACCGTTCGATAGAGCTTTTCGAGATAAACAAAACTGTATTGATGCAAGCGTCGAGTACTGAAATATGGGCAAGCAAAGAGCGGAAGAAACTTCAGCCGCTAAGTCCGTCGCCCTAAAACAGCAGCTTGGGTTGAGGCAATATAGGAAGGTGGAGCGTTGTGATTATGTCGGTGTGAAGAACCTTCACAACTCTGCTCACCTTCGCATTTTCGGGCTGATAGCTTTCCGGCTTTCACCGCAGTGGTCGACTGAATTCGGAAAAAATCCTGTCACTCAAGCCTAACCTGCATATTCGCGCCGCTATAGCTCTGCTCATCCTCAAGCTACGTCGCTGTGCTTTAGCGCGCTCGTAGACCATTTTACTGACTACAAAACCCCCAAGCTGTAGCCGAAAGGATTAAAGCATGACGGAGTTGTTGTGCTCCAAACACGTCCTCGCGTGTAATTTGGCACATCAACGGTCCATATTCTCCGCGCCCTTACTCGCTCAGATTACACTTCTCGCTACCATAAATGAAACCGTTCAATTCGCTATCAAAACCTTTGCCGAACGGTACCCAACTTGGCAAAATTTGAAAATATTGGTTTTCTGTGACGTCGTCGTGAGCGCAGGCTCGGCTTAGCTCGTGCTCGTCCCCGAGGGGAAATTGTCAAAAAATCAGTTTTTCCGAAATTCGTCGAGATTGAAACCGTTCGATAGAGCTTTTCGAGCTAAACAAAACTGTATTGATGCAAGCGTCGAGTACTGAAATATGGGCAAGCAAAGAGCGGAAGAAACTTCAGCAGCTAAGTCCGTCGCCCTAAAACAGCAGCTTGGGTTGAGGCAATATAGGAAGGTGGAGAGTTGTGATCATGTCGGTGTGAAGAACCTTAACAACTCTGCTCACCTTCGCATTTTCGGGTTGATAGCTTTCCGGCTTTCACCGCAGTTGTCGACTGAATTCGAAAAAATCCTGTCACTCAAGCCTAACCTGCATATTCGCGCCGCTATAACTTTGCCCGTTCTCAAGCTACGTCGCTGTGCTTTAGCGCGCTCGTAGATCATTTTACTGACTACAAAACCCCCAAGCTGTAGCCGAAAGGATTAAAGCATGACGGAGTTGTTGTGCTCCAAACACGTCCTCGCGTGTAATTTGGCACATCAACGGTCCATATTCTCCGCGCCCTTACTCGCTCAGATTACATTTCTCGCTACTACAAATGAAACCGTTCAATTCGCTATCAAAAACTCTACCGAACGGTACCCAACTTGGCAAAATTTGAAAATATTGGTTTTCTGTGACGTCGTCGTGAGCGCAGGCTCGGCTTAGCTCGTGCTCGTCCCCGAGGGGAAATTGTCAAAAAATCAGTTTTTCCGAAATTCGTCGAGATTGAAACCGTTCGATAGAGCTTTTCGAGCTAAACAAAACTGTATTGATGCAAGCGTCGAGTACTGAAATATGGGCAAGCAAAGAGCGGAAGAAACTTCAGCCGCTAAGTCCGTCGCCCTAAAACAGCAGCTTGGGTTGAGGCAATATAGGAAGTTGGAGAGTTGTGATCATGTCGGTGTGAAGAACCTTCACAACTCTGCTCACCTTCGCATTTTCGGGCTGATAGCTTTCCGGCTTTCACCGCAGTGGTCGACTGAATTCGGAAGAAATCCTGTCACTCAAGCCTAACCTGCATATTCGCGCCGCTATAACTTTGCCCGTTCTCAAGCTACGTCGCTGTGCTTTAGCGCGCTCGTAGACCATTTTACTGACTACAAAACCCCCAAGCTGTAGCCGAAAGGATTAAAGCATGACGGAGTTGTTGTGCTCCAAACACGTCCTCGCGTGTAATTTGGCACATCAACGGTCCATATTCTCCGCGCCCTTACTCGCTCAGATTACACTTCTCGCTACCATAAATGAAACCGTTCAATTCGCTATCAAAACCTTTGCCGAACGGTACCCAACTTGGCAAAATTTGAAAATATTGGTTTTCTGTGACGTCGTCGTGAGCGCAGGCTCGGCTTAGCTCGTGCTCGTCCCCGAGGGGAAATTGTCAAAAAATCAGTTTTTCCGAAATTCGTCGAGATTGAAACCGTTCGATAGAGCTTTTCGAGCTAAACAAAACTGTATTGATGCAAGCGTCGAGTACTGAAATATGGGCAAGCAAAGAGCGGAAGAAACTTCAGCAGCTAAGTCCGTCGCCCTAAAACAGCAGCTTGGGTTGAGGCAATATAGGAAGGTGGAGAGTTGTGATCATGTCGGTGTGAAGAACCTTAACAACTCTGCTCACCTTCGCATTTTCGGGTTGATAGCTTTCCGGCTTTCACCGCAGTTGTCGACTGAATTCGAAAAAATCCTGTCACTCAAGCCTAACCTGCATATTCGCGCCGCTATAACTTTGCCCGTTCTCAAGCTACGTCGCTGTGCTTTAGCGCGCTCGTAGATCATTTTACTGACTACAAAACCCCCAAGCTGTAGCCGAAAGGATTAAAGCATGACGGAGTTGTTGTGCTCCAAACACGTCCTCGCGTGTAATTTGGCACATCAACGGTCCATATTCTCCGCGCCCTTACTCGCTCAGATTACATTTCTCGCTACTACAAATGAAACCGTTCAATTCGCTATCAAAAACTCTACCGAACGGTACCCAACTTGGCAAAATACGAAAATATTGGTTTTCTGTGACGTCGTCGTCAGCGCAGGCTCGGCATAGCTCGTACTCGTCTCGATGGGAATTTGTCAAAAAATCAGTTTTTCCGAAATTGGTCGGGATTGATACCGTTCGATAGAGCTTTTAAAGCTGAACAAAATGTTATTGTTGCAAGCGTCGAGTACTGAAATATGGGCAAGCAAAGGGCGGAAGATACTTCAGCCGCTAAGTCCGTCGCCCTAAAACGGCAGCTTGGGTTAAGGCAATATAGGAAGGTGGAGAGTTGTGATCATGTCGGTGTGAAGAACCTTCACAACTCTGCTCACCTTCGCATTTTCGGGTTGATAGCTTTCCGGCTCTCACCGCAGTTGTCGAGTGAATTCGGAAAAAATCCTGTCTCTCAAGCCTAACCTGAATATTCGCGCCGCTATAACTTTGCCCGTTCTCAAGCTACGTCGCTGTGCCTAAGCGCGCTCGTAGAACCTTTTACTGACTACAAAACCCGCAAGCTGTAGCCGGAAGGATTAAAGCATGACGGAGTTGTTGTGCTCCAAACATGCCCGCGCGTGTAATTTGGCACATCAACGGTCGATATTCTCCGCGCCCTTACTCGCTCAGATTACATTTCTCGCTACTATAAATGAAACCGTTCAATTCGCTATCAAAAACTCTACCGAACGGTACCCAACTTGGCAAAATTTGAAAATATTGGTTTTCTGTGACGTCGTCGTGAGCGCAGGCTCGGCTTAGCTCGTACTCGTCTCGATGGGAATTTGTCAAAAAATCAGTTTTTCCGAAATTGGTCGGGATTGATACCGTTCGATAGAGCTTTTTGAGCTAAACAAAACGTTATTGTTGCAAGCGTCGAGTACTGAAATATGGGCAAGCAAAGGGCGGAAGAAGCTTCAGCCGCCAAGTCCGTCGCCCTAAAACAGCAGCTTGGGTTGAGGCAATATAGGAAGGTGGAGAGTTGTGATCAAGTCAGGGTGAAGAATTTTCATCGTTCTGCTCACCAACGCACACTTAGGCCGTTAGCTTTCCGCGTCTCACCGCAGTGGTCGACTGAATTCGGAAAAAATCCTGTCACTCAAGCCTAACCTGCATATTCGCGCCGCTATAGCTCTGCCCATCCTCAAGCTACGTCGCTGTGCCTTAGCGCTCTCGTAGAACCTTTTACTGACTACAAAACCCAGAAGCTGTAGCCGGAAGGATTGAAGCATGACGGAGTTGTTGTGCTCCAAACATGCCCGCGCGTGTAATTTGGCACATCAACGGTCGATATTCTCCGCGCCCTTACTCGCTCAGATTACACTTCTCGCTACCATAAATGAAACCGTTCAATTCGCTATCAAAAACTCTACCGAACGGTACCCAACTTGGCAAAATACGAAAATATTGGTTTTCTGTGACGTCGTCGTGAGCGCAGGCTCGGCTTAGCTCGTGCTCGTCCCCGATGGGAATTTGTCAAAAAATCAGTTTTTCCGAAATTGGTCGGGATTGATACCGTTCGATAGAGCTTTTAAAGCTGAACAAAATGTTATTGTTGCAAGCGTCGAGTACTGAAATATGGGCAAGCAAAGGGCGGAAGATACTTCAGCCGCTAAGTCCGTCGCCCTAAAACGGCAGCTTGGGTTAAGGCAATATAGGAAGGTGGAGAGTTGTGATCATGTCGGTGTGAAGAACCTTCACAACTCTGCTCACCTTCGCATTTTCGGGTTGATAGCTTTCCGGCTCTCACCGCAGTTGTCGAGTGAATTCGGAAAAAATCCTGTCTCTCAAGCCTAACCTGAATATTCGCGCCGCTATAACTTTGCCCGTTCTCAAGCTACGTCGCTGTGCCTTAGCGCGCTCGTAGAACCTTTTACTGACTACAAAACCCGCAAGCTGTAGCCGGAAGGATTAAAGCATGACGGAGTTGTTGTGCTCCAAACATGCCCGCGCGTGTAATTTGGCACATCAACGGTCCATATTCTCCGCGCCCTTACTCGCTCAGATTACACTTCTCGCTACCATAAATGAAACCGTTCAATTCGCTATCAAAACCTTTACCGAACGGTACCCAACTTGGCAAAATTTGAAAATATTGGTTTTCTGTGACGTCGTCGTGAGCGCAGGCTCGGCTTAGCTCGTGCTCCTCCCCGAGGGGAAATTGTCAAAAAATCAGTTTTTCCGAAATGGGTCGGGATTGATACCGTTCGATAGAGCTTTTGAAGCTAAACAAAATGTTATTGTTGTAAGCGTCGAGTACTGAAATATGGGCAAGCAAAGAGCGGAAGATACTTCAGCCGCTAAGTCCGTCGCCCTAAAACAGCAGCTTGGGTTGAGGCAATATAGGAAGGTGGAGCGTTGTGATCATGTCGGTGTGAAGAACCTTCACAACTCTGCTCACCTTCGCATTTTCGGGTTGATAGCTTTCCGGCTTTCACCGCAGTTGTCGACTGAATTCGAAAAAATCCTGTCACTCAAGCCTAACCTGCATATTCGCGCCGCTATAACTTTGCCCGTTCTCAAGCTACGTCGCTGTGCCTTAGAGCGCTCGTAGAACCTTTTACTGACTACAAAACCCCCAAGCTGTAGCCGAAAGGATTAAAGCATGACGGAGTTGTTGTGCTCCAAACACGTCCTCGCGTGTAATTTGGCACATCAACGGTCCATATTCTCCGCGCCCTTACTCGCTCAGATTACATTTCTCGCTACTATAAATGAAACCGTTCAATTCGCTATCAAAAACTCTACCGAACGGTACCCAACTTGGCAAAATTTGAAAATATTGGTTTTCTGTGACGTCGTCGTGAGCGCAGGCTCGGCTTAGCTCGTACTCGTCTCGATGGGAATTTGTCAAAAAATCAGTTTTTCCGAAATTGGTCGGGATTGATACCGTTCGATAGAGCTTTTTGAGCTAAACAAAACGTTATTGTTGCAAGCGTCGAGTACTGAAATATGGGCAAGCAAAGGGCGGAAGAAGCTTCAGCCGCCAAGTCCGTCGCCCTAAAACAGCAGCTTGGGTTGAGGCAATATAGGAAGGTGGAGAGTTGTGATCAAGTCAGGGTGAAGAATTTTCATCGTTCTGCTCACCAACGCACACTTAGGCCGTTAGCTTTCCGCGTCTCACCGCAGTGGTCGACTGAATTCGGAAAAAATCCTGTCACTCAAGCCTAACCTGCATATTCGCGCCGCTATAGCTCTGCCCATCCTCAAGCTACGTCGCTGTGCCTTAGCGCTCTCGTAGAACCTTTTACTGACTACAAAACCCAGAAGCTGTAGCCGGAAGGATTGAAGCATGACGGAGTTGTTGTGCTCCAAACATGCCCGCGCGTGTAATTTGGCACATCAACGGTCGATATTCTCCGCGCCCTTACTCGCTCAGATTACACTTCTCGCTACCATAAATGAAACCGTTCAATTCGCTATCAAAAACTCTACCGAACGGTACCCAACTTGGCAAAATACGAAAATATTGGTTTTCTGTGACGTCGTCGTGAGCGCAGGCTCGGCTTAGCTCGTGCTCGTCCCCGATGGGAATTTGTCAAAAAATCAGTTTTTCCGAAATTGGTCGGGATTGATACCGTTCGATAGAGCTTTTAAAGCTGAACAAAATGTTATTGTTGCAAGCGTCGAGTACTGAAATATGGGCAAGCAAAGGGCGGAAGATACTTCAGCCGCTAAGTCCGTCGCCCTAAAACGGCAGCTTGGGTTAAGGCAATATAGGAAGGTGGAGAGTTGTGATCATGTCGGTGTGAAGAACCTTCACAACTCTGCTCACCTTCGCATTTTCGGGTTGATAGCTTTCCGGCTCTCACCGCAGTTGTCGAGTGAATTCGGAAAAAATCCTGTCTCTCAAGCCTAACCTGAATATTCGCGCCGCTATAACTTTGCCCGTTCTCAAGCTACGTCGCTGTGCCTTAGCGCGCTCGTAGAACCTTTTACTGACTACAAAACCCGCAAGCTGTAGCCGGAAGGATTAAAGCATGACGGAGTTGTTGTGCTCCAAACATGCCCGCGCGTGTAATTTGGCACATCAACGGTCGATATTCTCCGCGCCCTTACTCGCTCAGATTACACTTCTCGCTACCATAAATGAAACCGTTCAATTCGCTATCAAAACCTTTACCGAACGGTACCCAACTTGGCAAAATTTGAAAATATTGGTTTTCTGTGACGTCGTCGTGAGCGCAGGCTCGGCTTAGCTCGTGCTCCTCCCCGAGGGGAAATTGTCAAAAAATCAGTTTTTCCGAAATGGGTCGGGATTGATACCGTTCGATAGAGCTTTTGAAGCTAAACAAAATGTTATTGTTGTAAGCGTCGAGTACTGAAATATGGGCAAGCAAAGGGCGGAAGATACTTCAGCCGCTAAGTCCGTCGCCCTAAAACGGCAGCTTGGGTTAAGGCAATATAGGAAGGTGGAGAGTTGTGATCATGTCGGTGTGAAGAACCTTCACAACTCTGCTCACCTTCGCATTTTCGGGTTGATAGCTTTCCGGCTCTCACCGCAGTTGTCGAGTGAATTCGGAAAAAATCCTGTCTCTCAAGCCTAACCTGAATATTCGCGCCGCTATAACTTTGCCCGTTCTCAAGCTACGTCGCTGTGCCTTAGCGCGCTCGTAGAACCTTTTACTGACTACAAAACCCGCAAGCTGTAGCCGGAAGGATTAAAGCATGACGGAGTTGTTGTGCTCCAAACATGCCCGCGCGTGTAATTTGGCACATCAACGGTCGATATTCTCCGCGCCCTTACTCGCTCAGATTACATTTCTCGCTACTATAAATGAAACCGTTCAATTCGCTATCAAAAACTCTACCGAACGGTACCCAACTTGGCAAAATTTGAAAATATTGGTTTTCTGTGACGTCGTCGTGAGCGCAGGCTCGGCTTAGCTCGTACTCGTCTCGATGGGAATTTGTCAAAAAATCAGTTTTTCCGAAATTGGTCGGGATTGATACCGTTCGATAGAGCTTTTTGAGCTAAACAAAACGTTATTGTTGCAAGCGTCGAGTACTGAAATATGGGCAAGCAAAGGGCGGAAGAAGCTTCAGCCGCCAAGTCCGTCGCCCTAAAACAGCAGCTTGGGTTGAGGCAATATAGGAAGGTGGAGAGTTGTGATCAAGTCAGGGTGAAGAATTTTCATCGTTCTGCTCACCAACGCACACTTAGGCCGTTAGCTTTCCGCGTCTCACCGCAGTGGTCGACTGAATTCGGAAAAAATCCTGTCACTCAAGCCTAACCTGCATATTCGCGCCGCTATAGCTCTGCCCATCCTCAAGCTACGTCGCTGTGCCTTAGCGCTCTCGTAGAACCTTTTACTGAATACAAAACCCAGAAGCTGTAGCCGGAAGGATTGAAGCATGACGGAGTTGTTGTGCTCCAAACATGCCCGCGCGTGTAATTTGGCACATCAACGGTCGATATTCTCCGCGCCCTTACTCGCTCAGATTACACTTCTCGCTACCATAAATGAAACCGTTCAATTCGCTATCAAAAACTCTACCGAACGGTACCCAACTTGGCAAAATACGAAAATACTGGTTTTCTGTGACGTCGTCGTCAGCGCAGGCTCGGCATAGCTCGTACTCGTCTCGATGGGAATTTGTCAAAAAATCAGTTTTTCCGAAATTGGTCGGGATTGATACCGTTCGATAGAGCTTTTAAAGCTGAACAAAATGTTATTGTTGCAAGCGTCGAGTACTGAAATATGGGCAAGCAAAGGGCGGAAGATACTTCAGCCGCTAAGTCCGTCGCCCTAAAACGGCAGCTTGGGTTAAGGCAATATAGGAAGGTGGAGAGTTGTGATCATGTCGGTGTGAAGAACCTTCACAACTCTGCTCACCTTCGCATTTTCGGGTTGATAGCTTTCCGGCTCTCACCGCAGTTGTCGAGTGAATTCGGAAAAAATCCTGTCTCTCAAGCCTAACCTGAATATTCGCGCCGCTATAACTTTGCCCGTTCTCAAGCTACGTCGCTGTGCCTTAGCGCGCTCGTAGAACCTTTTACTGACTACAAAACCCGCAAGCTGTAGCCGGAAGGATTAAAGCATGACGGAGTTGTTGTGCTCCAAACATGCCCGCGCGTGTAATTTGGCACATCAACGGTCGATATTCTCCGCGCCCTTACTCGCTCAGATTACACTTCTCGCTACCATAAATGAAACCGTTCAATTCGCTATCAAAACCTTTACCGAACGGTACCCAACTTGGCAAAATTTGAAAATATTGGTTTTCTGTGACGTCGTCGTGAGCGCAGGCTCGGCTTAGCTCGTGCTCCTCCCCGAGGGGAAATTGTCAAAAAATCAGTTTTTCCGAAATTGGTCGGGATTGATACCGTTCGATAGAGCTTTTAAAGCTGAACAAAATGTTATTGTTGCAAGCGTCGAGTACTGAAATATGGGCAAGCAAAGGGCGGAAGATACTTCAGCCGCTAAGTCCGTCGCCCTAAAACAGCAGCTTGGGTTGAGGCAATATAGGAAGGTGGAGCGTTGTGATCATGTCGGTGTGAAGAACCTTCACAACTCTGCTCACCTTCGCATTTTCGGGCTGATAGCTTTCCGGCTTTCACCGCAGTGATCGACTGAATTCGGAAGAAATCCTGTCACTCAAGCCTAACCTGCATATTCGCGCCGCTATAACTTTGCCCGTTCTCAAGCTACGTCGCTGTGCTTTAGAGCGCTCGTAGACCATTTTACTGACTACAAAACCCCCAAGCTGTAGCCGGAAGGATTAAAGCATGACGGAGTTGTTGTGCTCCAAACATGCCCGCGCGTGTAATTTGGCACATCAACGGTCGATATTCTCCGCGCCCTTACTCGCTCAGATTACACTTCTCGCTACCATAAATGAAACCGTTCAATTCGCTATCAAAAACTCTACCGAACGGTACCCAACTTGGCAAAATACGAAAATATTGGTTTTCTGTGACGTCGTCGTCAGCGCAGGCTCGGCATAGCTCGTACTCGTCTCGATGGGAATTTGTCAAAAAATCAGTTTTTCCGAAATTGGTCGGGATTGATACCGTTCGATAGAGCTTTTAAAGCTGAACAAAATGTTATTGTTGCAAGCGTCGAGTACTGAAATATGGGCAAGCAAAGGGCGGAAGATACTTCAGCCGCTAAGTCCGTCGCCCTAAAACGGCAGCTTGGGTTAAGGCAATATAGGAAGGTGGAGAGTTGTGATCATGTCGGTGTGAAGAACCTTCACAACTCTGCTCACCTTCGCATTTTCGGGTTGATAGCTTTCCGGCTCTCACCGCAGTTGTCGAGTGAATTCGGAAAAAATCCTGTCTCTCAAGCCTAACCTGAATATTCGCGCCGCTATAACTTTGCCCATTCTCAAGCTACGTCGCTGTGCCTTAGCGCGCTCGTAGAACCTTTTACTGACTACAAAACCCGCAAGCTGTAGCCGGAAGGATTAAAGCATGACGGAGTTGTTGTGCTCCAAACATGCCCGCGCGTGTAATTTGGCACATCAACGGTCGATATTCTCCGCGCCCTTACTCGCTCAGATTACACTTCTCGCTACCATAAATGAAACCGTTCAATTCGCTATCAAAAACTCTACCGCACGGTACCCAACTTGGCAAAATTTGAAAATATTGGTTTTCTGTGACGTCGTCGTCAGCGCAGGCTCGGCATAGCTCGTACTCGTCTCGATGGGAATTTGTCAAAAAATCAGTTTTTCCGAAATTGGTCGGGATTGATACCGTTCGATAGAGCTTTTAAAGCTGAACAAAATGTTATTGTTGCAAGCGTCGAGTACTGAAATATGGGCAAGCAAAGGGCGGAAGATACTTCAGCCGCTAAGTCCGTCGCCCTAAAACGGCAGCTTGGGTTAAGGCAATATAGGAAGGTGGAGAGTTGTGATCATGTCGGTGTGAAGAACCTTCACAACTCTGCTCACCTTCGCATTTTCGGGTTGATAGCTTTCCGGCTCTCACCGCAGTTGTCGAGTGAATTCGGAAAAAATCCTGTCTCTCAAGCCTAACCTGAATATTCGCGCCGCTATAACTTTGCCCGTTCTCAAGCTACGTCGCTGTGCCTTAGCGCGCTCGTAGAACCTTTTACTGACTACAAAACCCGCAAGCTGTAGCCGGAAGGATTCAAGCATGACGGAGTTGTTGTGCTCCAAACACGTCCGCGTGTGTAATTTGGCACATCAACGGTCGATATTTTCCGCGGACTTACTCGATCAGATTACACTTCTCGCTACTATAAATGAAGCCGTTCAATTTGCTATCAAAAACTCTACCGAACGGTACCCAACTTGGCAAAATACGAAAATATTGGTTTTCTGTGACGTCGTCGTCAGCGCAGGCTCGGCATAGCTCGTACTCGTCTCGATGGGAAATTGTCAAAAAATCAGTTTTTCCGAAATTGGTCGGGATTGATACCGTTCGATAGAGCTTTTGAAGCTAAACAAAATGTTATTGTTGTAAGCGTCGAGTACTGAAATATGGGCAAGCAAAGGGCGGAAGAAACTTCAGCCGCTAAGTCCGTCGCCCTAAAACGGCAGCTTGGGTTGAGGCAATGTAGGAAGGTGGAGAGTTGTGATCATGTCGGTGTGAAGAACCTTCACAACTCTGCTCACCTTCGCATTTTCGGATTGATAGCTTTCCGCGTCTCACCGCAGTGGTCGACTGAATTCGGAAAAAATCCTGTCACTCAAGCCTAACCTGCATATTCGCGCCGCTATAACTTTGCCCGTTCTCAAGCTACGTCGCTGTGCCTTAGCGCTTTCGTAGACCATTTTACTGACTACAAAACATCCAAGCTGTTGCCGGAAGGATTAAAGCATGACGGAGTTGTTGTGCTCCAAACATGCCCGCGCGTGTAATTTGGCACATCAACGGTCGATATTCTCCGCGCCCTTACTCGCTCAGATTACACTTCTCGCTACCATAAATGAAACCCTTCAATTCGCTCTCAAAAGCTCTATCGAAAGGTACCCAACTTTGTAAAATTTGAAAATATTGGTTTTCTGTGACGTCGTCGTGAGCGCAGGCTCGGCTTAGCTCTTGCTCGTCCCCGAGGGGAAATTGTCAAAAAATCAGTTTATCCGAAATTGGTCGGGATTGATACCGTTCGATAGAGCGTTTGAAGCTAAACAAAATGTTATTGTTGCAAGCGTCGAGTACTGAAATATGGGCAAGCAAAGGGCGGAAGAAACTTCAGCCGCTAAGTCCGTCGCCCTAAAACAGCAGCTTGGGTTGAGGCAGTGTAGGAAGGTGGAGAGTTGTGATCAAGTCAGGGTGAAGAACCTTCATCGTTCTGCTCACCAACGCACACTTAGGCCGTTAGCTTTCCGCGTCTCACCGCAGTGGTCGACTGAATTCGGAAAAATCCTGTCACTCAAGCCTAACCTGAATATTCGCGCCGCTATAACTTTTCCCGTTTTCAAGCTACGTCGCTGTGCCTTAGAGCGCTCGTAGAACCTTTTACTTACTACAAAACCCACAAGTTGCCAGAAGGATTCAAGCTTGACGGAGTTGTTGTGCTCCAAACACGTCCGCGCGTGTAATTTGGCACATCAACGGTCGATATTCTCCGCGCCCTTACTCGCTCAGATTACACTTCTCGCTACTATAAATGAAACCGTTCAATTCGCTATCAAAAACTGTACCGAACGGCACCCAACTTTGCAAAATTTGAAAATATTGGTTTTCTGTGACGTCGTCGTCAGCGCAGGCTCAGCATAGCTCGTACTCGTCTCGATGGGAAATTGTCAAAAAATCAGTTTTTCCGAAATTCGTCGAGATTGACACTGTTCGATAGAGCTTTTCAGGATAAACAAAATGTTATTGTTGCAAGCGTCGAGTACTGAAATATGGGCAAGCAAAGGGCGGAAGAAGCTTCAGCCGCTAAGTCCGTCGCCCTAAAACAGCAGCTTGGGTTGAGGCAATATAGGAAGGCGGAGAGTTGTGATCAAGTCAGGGTGAAGAACCTTCATCGTTCTGCTCACCTTCGCATTTTCGGGTTGATAGCTTTCCGGCTCTCACCGCAGTTGTCGACTGAATTCGGAAAAAATCCTGTCACTCAAGCCTAACCTGCATATTCGCGCCGCTATAACTCTGCCAGTTCTCAAGCTACGTCGCTGTGCTTTAGCGCGCTCGTAGAACCTTTTACTGACTACAAAACACCCAAGCTGTTGCCGGAAGGATTCAAGCTTTACGGAGTTGTTGTGCTCCAAACACGTCCGCGCGTGTAATTTGGCACATCAACGGTCGATATTCTCCGCGCCCTTACTCGCTCAGATTACACTTCTCGCTACTATAAATGAAACCGTTCAATTCGCTATCAAAAACTGTACCGAACGGCACCCAACTTTGCAAAATTTGAAAATATTGGTTTTCTGTGACGTCGTCGTCAGCGCAGGCTCAGCATAGCTCGTACTCGTCTCGATGGGAAATTGTCAAAAAATCAGTTTTTCCGAAATTCGTCGAGATTGACACTGTTCGATAGAGCTTTTCAAGCTAAACAAAATGTTATTGTTGCAAGCGTCGAGTACTGAAATATGGGCAAGCAAAGGGCGGAAGAAACTTCAGCCGCTAAGTCCGTCGCCCTAAAACAGCAGCTTGGGTTGAGGCAATATAGGAAGGCGGAGAGTTGTGATCAAGTCAGGGTGAAGAACCTTCATCGTTCTGCTCACCTTCGCATTTTCGGGTTGATAGCTTTCCGGCTCTCACCGCAGTTGTCGACTGAATTCGGAAAAAATCCTGTCACTCAAGCCTAACCTGCATATTCGCGCCGCTATAACTCTGCCAGTTCTCAAGCTACGTCGCTGTGCTTTAGCGCGCTCGTAGAACCTTTTACTGACTACAAAACATCCAAGCTGTTGCCGGAAGGATTCAAGCTTTACGGAGTTGTTGTGCTCCAAACACGTCCGCGCGTGTAATTTGGCACATCAACGGTCGATATTCTCCGCGTTCTTACTCGCTCAGATTACACTTCTCGCTATTATAAATGAAACCGTTCAATTCGCTATCAAAAACTCTACCGAACGGTACCCAACTTGGCAAAATATGAAAATATTGGTTTTCTGTGACGTCGTCGTGAGAGCAGACTCGGCTTAGCTCGTGCTCGTCCCCGAGGGGAAATTGTCAAAAAATCTGTTGCCAGAAGGATTCAAGCTTGACGGAGTTCTTGTGCTCCAAACACGTCCGCGCGTGTAATTTGGCACATCAACGGTCGATATTCTCCGCGCCCTTACTCGCTCAGATTACACTTCTCGCTATTATAAATGAAACCGTTCAATTCGCTATCAAAAACTCTATCGAACGGTACCCAACTTGGCAAAATATAAAAACATTGGTTTTCTGTGACGTCGTCGTCAGCGCAGGCTCGGCATAGCTCGTACTCATCTCGATGGGAAATTGTCAAAAAATCAGTTTTTCCGAAATTGGTCGGGATTGATACCGTTCGATAGAGCTTTTGAAGCTAAACAAAATGTTATTGTTGCAAGCGTCGAGTACTGAAATATGGGCAAGCAAAGGGCGGAAGAATCTTCAGCCGCTAAGTCCGTCGCCCTAAAACGGCAGCTTGGGTTAAGGCAATATAGGAAGGTGGAGAGTTGTGATCATGTCTGTGTGAAGAACCTTCACAACTCTGCTCACCTTCGCATTTTCGGGTTGATAGCTTTCCGGCTCTCACCGCAGTTGTCGACTGAATTCGGAAAAGATCCTGTCACTCAAGCCTAACCTGCATAATCGCGCCGCTATAACTCTGCCAGTCTTCAAGCTACGTCGCTGTGCTTTAGCGCGCTCGTAGAACCTTTTACTGACTACAAAACACCCAAGCTGTTGCCGGAAGGATTCAATCTTTACGGAGTTGTTGTGCTCCAAACACGTCCGCGCGTGTAATTTGGCACATCAACGGTCGATATTCTCCGCGTTCTTACTCGCTCAGATTACACTTCTCGCTATTATAAATGAAACCGTTCAATTCGCTATCAAAAACTCTACCGAACGGTACCCAACTTGGCAAAATATGAAAATATTGGTTTTCTGTGACGTCGTCGTCAGCGCAGGCTCGGCATAGCTCGTACTCGTCTCGATGGGAAATTGTCAAAAAATCAGTTTTTCCGAAATTCGTCGAGATTGACACTGTTCGATAGAGCTTTTCAAGCTAAACAAAATGTTATTGTTGCAAGCGTCGAGTACTGAAATATGGGCAAGCAAAGGGCGGAAGAAGCTTCAGCCGCTAAGTCCGTCGCCCTAAAACAGCAGCTTGGGTTGAGGCAATATAGGAAGGCGGAGAGTTGTGATCAAGTCAGGGTGAAGAACCTTCATCGTTCTGCTCACCTTCGCATTTTCGGGTTGATAGCTTTCCGGCTCTCACCGCAGTTGTCGACTGAATTCGGAAAAAATCCTGTCACTCAAGCCTAACCTGCATATTCGCGCCGCTATAACTCTGCCAGTTCTCAAGCTACGTCGCTGTGCTTTAGCGCGCTCGTAGAACCTTTTACTGACTACAAAACACCCAAGCTGTTGCCGGAAGGATTCAAGCTTTACGGAGTTGTTGTGCTCCAAACACGTCCGCGCGTGTAATTTGGCACATCAACGGTCGATATTCTCCGCGCCCTTACTCGCTCAGATTACACTTCTCGCTACTATAAATGAAACCGTTCAATTTGCTATCAAAAACTCTACCGAACGGTACCCAACTTGGCAAAATATGAAAATATTGGTATTCTGTGACGTCGTCGTGAGCGCAGGCTCGGCTTAGCTCGTGCTCGTCCCCGAGGGGAAATTGTCAAAAAATCAGTTTTTCCGAAATTCGTCGAGATTGACATTGTTCGATAGAGCTTTTCAAGCTAAACAAAATCGTATTCTTGCAAGCGTCGAGTACTGAAATATGGGCAAGCAAAGGGCGGAAGAAGCTTCAGCCGCTAAGTCCGTCGCCCTAAAACAGCAGCTTGGGTTGAGGCAATATAGGAAGGCGGAGAGTTGTGATCAAGTCAGGGTGAAGAACCTTCATCGTTCTGCTCACCTTCGCATTTTCGGGTTGATAGCTTTCCGGCTCTCACCGCAGTTGTCGACTGAATTCGGAAAAAATCCTGTCACTCAAGCCTAACCTGCATATTCGCGCCGCTATAACTCTGCCAGTTCTCAAGCTACGTCGCTGTGCTTTAGCGCGCTCGTAGAACCTTTTACTGACTACAAAACATCGAAGCTGTTGCCGGAAGGATTCAAGCTTTACGGAGTTGTTGTGCTCCAAACACGTCCGCGCGTGTAATTTGGCACATCAACGGTCGATATTCTCCGCGTTCTTACTCGCTCAGATTACACTTCTCGCTATTATAAATGAAACCGTTCAATTCGCTATCAAAAACTCTACCGAACGGTACCCAACTTGGCAAAATATGAAAAAATTGGTTTTCTGTGACGTCGTCGTCAGCGCAGGCTCGGCATAGCTCGTACTCGTCTCGATGGGAAATTGTCAAAAAATCAGTTTTTCCGAAATTGGTCGGGATTGATACCGTTCGATAGAGCTTTTGAAGCTAAACAAAATGTTATTGTTGCAAGCGTCGAGTACTGAAATATGGGCAAGCAAAGGGCGGAAGAATCTTCAGCCGCTAAGTCCGTCGCCCTAAAACGGCAGCTTGGGTTAAGGCAATATAGGAAGGTGGAGAGTTGTGATCATGTCTGTGTGAAGAACCTTCACAACTCTGCTCACCTTCGCATTTTCGGGTTGATAGCTTTCCGGCTCTCACCGCAGTTGTCGACTGAATTCGGAAAAAATCCTGTCACTCAAGCCTAACCTGCATAATCGCGCCGCTATAACTCTGCCAGTTTTCAAGCTACGTCGCTGTGCTTTAGCGCCCTCGTAGAACCTTTTACTGACTACAAAACACCCAAGCTGTTGCCGGAAGGATTCAATCTTTACGGAGTTGTTGTGCTCCAAACACGTCCGCGCGTGTAATTTGGCACATCAACGGTCGATATTCTCCGCGTTCTTACTCGCTCAGATTACACTTCTCGCTATTATAAATGAAACCGTTCAATTCGCTATCAAAAATTCTACCGAACGGTACCCAACTTGGCAAAATATGAAAATATTGGTTTTCTGTGACGTCGTCGTCAGCGCAGGCTCGGCATAGCTCGTACTCGTCTCGATGGGAAATTGTCAAAAAATCAGTTTTTCCGAAATTCGTCGGGATTGATACCGTTCGATAGAGCTTTTGAAGCTAAACAAAATGTTATTGTTGCAAGCGTCGAGTACTGAAATATGGACAAGCAAAGGGCGGAAGAATCTTCAGCCGCTAAGTCCGTCGCCCTAAAACGGCACCTTGGGTTAAGGCAATATAGGAAGGTGGAGAGTTGTGATCATGTCGGTGTGAAGAACCTTCACAACTCTGCTCACCTTCGCATTTTCGGGTTGATAGCTTTCCGGCTCTCACCGCAGTTGTCGACTGAATTCGGAAAAAATCCTGTCACTCAAGCCTAACCTGCATATTCGCGCCGCTATAACTCTGCCAGTTTTCAAGCTACGTCGCTGTGCTTTAGCGCGCTCGTAGAACCTTTTACTGACTACAAAACACCCAAGCTGTTGCCGGAAGGATTCAAGCTTTACGGAGTTGTTGTGCTCCAAACACGTCCGCGCGTGTAATTTGGCACATCAACGGTCGATATTCTCCGCGCACTTACTCGCTCAGATTACACTTCTCGCTACTATAAATGAAACCGTTCAATTCGCTATCAAAAACTCTACCGAACGGTACCCAACTTTGCAAAATATGAAAATATTGGTTTTCTGTGACGTCGTCGTGAGAGCAGACTCGGCTTAGCTCGTGCTCGTCCCCGAGGGGAAATTGTCAAAAAATCTGTTGCCAGAAGGATTCAAGCTTGACGGAGTTGTTGTGCTCCAAACACGTCCGCGCGTGTAATTTGGCACATCAACGGTCGATATTCTCCGCGCCCTTACTCGCTCAGATTACACTTCTCGCTACTATAAATGAAACCGTTCAATTCGCTATCAAAAACTCTACCGAACGGCACCCAACTTTGCAAAATTTGAAAATATTGGTTTTCTGTGACGTCGTCGTGAGCGCAGGCTCGGCTTAGCTCGTGCTCGTCCCCGATGGGAAATTGTCAAAAAATCAGTTTTTCCGAAATTGGTCGGGATTGATACCGTTCGATAGAGCTTTTGAAGCTAAACAAAATGTTATTGTTGCAAGCGTCGAGTACTGAAATATGGGCAAGCCAAGGGCGGAAGAAGCTTCAGCCGCTAAGTCCGTCGCCCTAAAACGGCAGCTTGGGTTAAGGCAATATAGGAAGGCGGAGAGTTGTGATCAAGTCAGGGTGAAGAACCTTCACAACTCTGCTCACCTTCGCATTTTCGGGCTGATAGCTTTCCGGCTCTCACCGCAGTTGTCGACTGAATTCGGAAAAAATCCTGTCACTCAAGCCTAACCTGCATATTCGCGCCGCTATAACTCTGCCAGTTCTCAAGCTACGTCGCTGTGCTTTAGCGCGCTCGTAGAACCTTTTACTGACTACAAAACCCACAAGCTGTTGCCAGAAGGATTCAAGCTTGACGGAGTTGTTGTGCTCCAAACACGTCCGCGCGTGTAATTTGGCACATCAACGGTCGATATTCTCCGCGTTCTTACTCGCTCAGATTACACTTCTCGCTATTATAAATGAAACCGTTCAATTCGCTATCAAAAACTCTACCGAACGGTACCCAACTTGGCAAAATATGAAAATATTGGTTTTCTGTGACGTCGTCGTGAGAGCAGACTCGGCTTAGCTCGTGCTCGTCCCCGAGGGGAAATTGTCAAAAAATCAGTTTTTCTGAAATTCGTCGAGATTGACATCGTTCGATAGAGCTTTTCAAGCTAAACAAAATCGTATTCTTGCAAGCGTCGAGTACTGAAATATGGGCAAGCAAAGGGCGGAAGAATCTTCAGCCGCTAAGTCCGTCGCCCTAAAACGGCAGCTTGGGTTAAGGCAATATAGGAAGGTGGAGAGTTGTGATCATGTCGGTGTGAAGAACCTTCACAACTCTGCTCACCTTCGCATTTTCGGGTTGATAGCTTTCCGGCTCTCACCGCAGTTGTCGACTGAATTCGGAAAAAATCCTGTCACTCAAGCCTAACCTGCATATTCGCGCCGCTATAACTCTGCCAGTTCTCAAGCTACGTCGCTGTGCTTTAGCGCGCTCGTAGAACCTTTTACTGACTACAAAACATCCGAACTGTTGCCGGAAGGATTCAAGCTTTACGGAGTTGTTGTGCTCCAAACACGTCCGCGCGTGTAATTTGGCACATAAACGGTCGATATTCTCCGCGCCCTTACTCGCTCAGATTACATTTCTCGCTACTATAAATCAAACCGTTCAATTCGCTATCAAAAACTCTACCGAACGGTACCCAACTTGGCAAAATATGAAAATATTGGTTTTCTGTGACGTCGTCGTGAGCGCAGACTCGGCTTAGCTCGTGCTCGTCCCCGAGGGGAAATTGTCAAAAAATCAGTTTTTCCGAAATTGGTCGGGATTGATACCGTTCGATAGAGCTTTTGAAGCTAAACAAAATGTTATTGTTGCAAGCGTCGAGTACTGAAATATGGGCAAGCAAAGGGCGGAAGAAACTTCAGCCGCTAAGTCCGTCGCCCTAAAACAGCAGCTTGGGTTGAGGCAGTGTAGGAAGGTGGAGAGTTGTGATCAAGTCAGGGTGAAGAACCTTCATCGTTCTGCTCACCAACGCACACTTAGGCCGTTAGCTTTCCGCGTCTCACCGCAGTGGTCGACTGAATTCGGAAAAATCCTGTCACTCAAGCCTAACCTGAATATTCGCGCCGCTATAACTTTGCCCGTTCTCAAGCTACGTCGCTGTGCCTTAGAGCGCTCGTAGAACCTTTTACTTACTACAAAACCCACAAGTTGCCAGAAGGATTCAAGCTTGACGGAGTTGTTGTGCTCCAAACACGTCCGCGCGTGTAATTTGGCACATCAACGGTCGATATTCTCCGCGCCCTTACTCGCTCAGATTACACTTCTCGCTACTATAAATGAAACCGTTCAATTCGCTATCAAAAACTCTACCGAACGGCACCCAACTTTGCAAAATTTGAAAATATTGGTTTTCTGTGACGTCGTCGTCAGCGCAGGCTCAGCATAGCTCGTACTCGTCTCGATGGGAAATTGTCAAAAAATCAGTTTTTCCGAAATTCGTCGAGATTGACACTGTTCGATAGAGCTTTTCAGGCTAAACAAAATGTTATTGTTGCAAGCGTCGAGTACTGAAATATGGGCAAGCAAAGGGCGGAAGAAACTTCAGCCGCTAAGTCCGTCGCCCTAAAACAGCAGCTTGGGTTGAGGCAGTGTAGGAAGGTGGAGAGTTGTGATCAAGTCAGGGTGAAGAACCTTCATCGTTCTGCTCACCAAGGCACACTTAGGCCGTTAGCTTTCCGCGTCTCACCGCAGTGGTCGACTGAATTCGGAAAAATCCTGTCACTCAAGCCTAACCTGAATATTCGCGCCGCTATAACTTTGCCCGTTCTCAAGCTACGTCGCTGTGCCTTAGAGCGCTCGTAGAACCTTTTACTTACTACAAAACCCACAAGTTGCCAGAAGGATTCAAGCTTGACGGAGTTGTTGTGCTCCAAACACGTCCGCGCGTGTAATTTGGCACATCAACGGTCGATATTCTCCGCGCCCTTACTCGCTCAGATTACACTTCTCGCTACTATAAATGAAACCGTTCAATTCGCTATCAAAAACTCTACCGAACGGCACCCAACTTTGCAAAATTTGAAAATATTGGTTTTCTGTGACGTCGTCGTCAGCGCAGGCTCAGCATAGCTCGTACTCGTCTCGATGGGAAATTGTCAAAAAATCAGTTTTTCCGAAATTCGTCGAGATTGACACTGTTCGATAGAGCTTTTCAGGCTAAACAAAATGTTATTGTTGCAAGCGTCGAGTACTGAAATATGGGCAAGCAAAGGGCGGAAGAAGCTTCAGCCGCTAAGTCCGTCGCCCTAAAACAGCAGCTTGGGTTGAGGCAATATAGGAAGGCGGAGAGTTGTGATCAAGTCATGGTGAAGAACCTTCATCGTTCTGCTCACCTTCGCATTTTCGGGTTGATAGCTTTCCGGCTCTCACCGCAGTTGTCGACTGAATTCGGAAAAAATCCTGTCACTCAAGCCTAACCTGCATATTCGCGCCGCTATAACTCTGCCAGTTCTCAAGCTACGTCGCTGTGCTTTAGCGCGCTCGTAGAACCTTTTACTGACTACAAAACACCCAAGCTGTTGCCGGAAGGATTCAAGCTTTACGGAGTTGTTGTGCTCCAAACACGTCCGCGCGTGTAATTTGGCACATCAACGGTCGATATTCTCCGCGCCCTTACTCGCTCAGATTACACTTCTCGCTACTATAAATGAAACCGTTCAATTCGCTATCAAAAACTGTACCGAACGGCACCCAACTTTGCAAAATTTGAAAATATTGGTTTTCTGTGACGTCGTCGTCAGCGCAGGCTCAGCATAGCTCGTGCTCGTCCCCGAGGGGAAATTGTCAAAAAATCAGTTTTTCCGAAATTCGTCGAGATTGACATTGTTCGATAGAGCTTTTCAAGCTAAACAAAATCGTATTCTTGCAAGCGTCGAGTACTGAAATATGGGCAAGCAAAGGGCGGAAGAAGCTTCAGCCGCTAAGTCCGTCGCCCTAAAACAGCAGCTTGGGTTGAGGCAATATAGGAAGGCGGAGAGTTGTGATCAAGTCAGGGTGAAGAACCTTCATCGTTCTGCTCACCTTCGCATTTTCGGGTTGATAGCTTTCCGGCTCTCACCGCAGTTGTCGACTGAATTCGGAAAAAATCCTGTCACTCAAGCCTAACCTGCATATTCGCGCCGCTATAACTCTGCCAGTTCTCAAGCTACGTCGCTGTGCTTTAGCGCGCTCGTAGAACCTTTTACTGACTACAAAACATCCAAGCTGTTGCCGGAAGGATTCAAGCTTTACGGAGTTGTTGTGCTCCAAACACGTCCGCGCGTGTAATTTGGCACATCAACGGACGATATTCTCCGCGTTCTTACTCGCTCAGATTACACTTCTCGCTATTATAAATGAAACCGTTCAATTCGCTATCAAAAACTCTACCGAACGGTACCCAACTTGGCAAAATATGAAAATATTGGTTTTCTGTGACGTCGTCGTGAGAGCAGACTCGGCTTAGCTCGTGCTCGTCCCCGAGGGGAAATTGTCAAAAAATCTGTTGCCAGAAGGATTCAAGCTTGACGGAGTTCTTGTGCTCCAAACACGTCCGCGCGTGTAATTTGGCACATCAACGGTCGATATTCTCCGCGCCCTTACTCGCTCAGATTACACTTCTCGCTATTATAAATGAAACCGTTCAATTCGCTATCAAAAACTCTATCGAACGGTACCCAACTTGGCAAAATATAAAAACATTGGTTTTCTGTGACGTCGTCGTCAGCGCAGGCTCGGCATAGCTCGTACTCGTCTCGATGGGAAATTGTCAAAAAATCAGTTTTTCCGAAATTGGTCGGGATTGATACCGTTCGATAGAGCTTTTGAAGCTAAACAAAATGTTATTGTTGCAAGCGTCGAGTACTGAAATATGGGCAAGCAAAGGGCGGAAGAATCTTCAGCCGCTAAGTCCGTCGCCCTAAAACGGCAGCTTGGGTTAAGGCAATATAGGAAGGTGGAGAGTTGTGATCATGTCTGTGTGAAGAACCTTCACAACTCTGCTCACCTTCGCATTTTCGGGTTGATAGCTTTCCGGCTCTCACCGCAGTTGTCGACTGAATTCGGAAAAAATCCTGTCACTCAAGCCTAACCTGCATATTCGCGCCGCTATAACTCTGCCAGTTCTCAAGCTACGTCGCTGTGCTTTAGCGCGCTCGTAGAACCTTTTACTGACTACAAAAAACCCAAGCTGTTGCCGGAAGGATTCAAGCTTTACGGAGTTGTTGTGCTCCAAACACGTCCGCGCGTGTAATTTGGCACATCAACGGTCGATATTCTCCGCGCCCTTACTCGCTCAGATTACACTTCTCGCTACTATAAATGAAACCGTTCAATTTGCTATCAAAAACTCTACCGAGCGGTACCCAACTTGGCAAAATATGAAAATATTGGTATTCTGTGACGTCGTCGTGAGCGCAGGCTCGGCTTAGCTCGTGCTCGTCCCCGAGGGGAAATTGTCAAAAAATCAGTTTTTCCGAAATTCGTCGAGATTGACATTGTTCGATAGAGCTTTTCAAGCTAAACAAAATCGTATTCTTGCAAGCGTCGAGTACTGAAATATGGGCAAGCAAAGGGCGGAAGAAGCTTCAGCCGCTAAGTCCGTCGCCCTAAAACAGCAGCTTGGGTTGAGGCAATATAGGAAGGCGGAGAGTTGTGATCAAGTCAGGGTGAAGAACCTTCATCGTTCTGCTCACCTTCGCATTTTCGGGTTGATAGCTTTCCGGCTCTCACCGCAGTTGTCGACTGAATTCGGAAAAAATCCTGTCACTCAAGCCTAACCTGCATATTCGCGCCGCTATAACTCTGCCAGTTCTCAAGCTACGTCGCTGTGCTTTAGTGCGCTCGTAGAACCTTTTACTGACTACAAAACATCCAAGCTGTTGCCGGAAGGATTCAAGCTTTACGGAGTTGTTGTGCTCCAAACACGTCCGCGCGTGTAATTTGGCACATCAACGGTCGATATTCTCCGCGTTCTTACTCGCTCAGATTACACTTCTCGCTATTATAAATGAAACCGTTCTATTCGCTATCAAAAACTCTACCGAACGGTTCCCAACTTGGCAAAATATGAAAATATTGGTTTTCTGTGACGTCGTCGTCAGCGCAGGCTCGGCATAGCTCGTACTCGTCTCGATGGGAAATTGTCAAAAAATCAGTTTTTCCGAAATTGGTCGCGATTGATACCGTTCGATAGAGCTTTTGAAGCTAAACAAAATGTTATTGTTGCAAGCGTCGAGTACTGAAATATGGGCAAGCAAAGGGCGGAAGAATCTTCAGCCGCTAAGTCCGTCGCCCTAAAACGGCAGCTTGGGTTAAGGCAATATAGGAAGGTGGAGAGTTGTGATCATGTCTGTGTGAAGAACCTTCACAACTCTGCTCACCTTCGCATTTTCGGGCTGATAGCTTTCCGGCTCTCACCGCAGTTGTCGACTGAATTCGGAAAAAATCCTGTCACTCAAGCCTAACCTGCATATTCGCGCCGCTATAACTCTGCCAGTTCTCAAGCTACGTCGCTGTGCTTTAGCGCGCTCGTAGAACCTTTTACTGACTACAAAACCCACAAGCTGTTGCCAGAAGGATTCAAGCTTGACGGAGTTGTTGTGCTCCAAACACGTCCGCGCGTGTAATTTGGCACATCAACGGTCGATATTCTCCGCGTTCTTACTCGCTCAGATTACACTTCTCGCTATTATAAATGAAACCGTTCAATTCGCTATCAAAAACTCTACCGAACGGTACCCAACTTGGCAAAATATGAAAATATTGGTTTTCTGTGACGTCGTCGTGAGAGCAGACTCGGCTTAGCTCGTGCTCGTCCCCGAGGGGAAATTGTCAAAAAATCTGTTGCCAGAAGGATTCAAGCTTGACGGAGTTGTTGTGCTCCAAACACGTCCGCGCGTGTAATTTGGCACATCAACGGTCGATATTCTCCGCGTTCTTACTCGCTCAGATTACACTTCTCGCTACTATAAATGAAACCGTTCAATTCGCTATCAAAAACTCTACCGAACGGCACCCAACTTTGCAAAATTTGAAAATATTGGTTTTCTGTGACGTCGTCGTGAGCGCAGGCTCGGCTTAGCTCGTGCTCGTCCCCGAGGGGAAATTGTCAAAAAATCAGTTTTTCTGAAATTCGTCGAGATTGACATCGTTCGATAGAGCTTTTCAAGCTAAACAAAATCGTATTCTTGCAAGCGTCGAGTACTGAAATATGGGCAAGCAAAGGGCGGAAGAATCTTCAGCCGCTAAGTCCGTCGCCCTAAAACGGCAGCTTGGGTTAAGGCAATATAGGAAGGTGGAGAGTTGTGATCATGTCGGTGTGAAGAACCTTCACAACTCTGCTCACCTTCGCATTTTCGGGTTGATAGCTTTCCGGCTCTCACCGCAGTTGTCGACTGAATTCGGAAAAAATCCTGTCACTCAAGCCTAACCTGCATATTCGCGCCGCTATAACTCTGCCAGTTCTCAAGCTACGTCGCTGTGCTTTAGCGCGCTCGTAGAACCTTTTACTGACTACAAAACATCCGAACTGTTGCCGGAAGGATTCAAGCTTTACGGAGTTGTTGTGCTCCAAACACGTCCGCGCGTGTAATTTGGCACATAAACGGTCGATATTCTCCGCGCCCTTACTCGCTCAGATTACACTTCTCGCTACTATAAATCAAACCGTTCAATTCGCTATCAAAAACTCTACCGAACGGTACCCAACTTGGCAAAATATGAAAATATTGGTTTTCTGTGACGTCGTCGTGAGCGCAGACTCGGCTTAGCTCGTGCTCGTCCCCGAGGGGAAATTGTCAAAAAATCAGTTTTTCCGAAATTGGTCGGGATTGATACCGTTCGATAGAGCTTTTGAAGCTAAACAAAATGTTATTGTTGCAAGCGTCGAGTACTGAAATATGGGCAAGCAAAGGGCGGAAGAAGCTTCAGCCGCTAAGTCCGTCGCCCTAAAACGGCAGCTTGGGTTAAGGCAATATAGGAAGGCGGAGAGTTGTGATCAAGTCAGGGTGAAGAACCTTCATCGTTCTGCTCATTAACGCGCACTTAGGCCGTTAGCTTTCCGCGTCTCACCGCAGTGGTCGACTGAATTCGGAAAAAATCCTGTCACTCAAGCCTAACCTGCATATTCGCGCCGCTATAACTCTGCCAGTTCTCAAGCTACGTCGCTGTGCTTTAGCGCGCTGGTAGAACCTTTTACTGACTACAAAACACCCAAGCTGTTGCCGGAAGGATTGAAGCTTTACGGAGTTGTTGTGCTCCAAACACGTCCGCGCGTGTAATTTGGCACATCAACGGTCGATATTCTCCGCGCACTTACTCGCTCAGATTACACTTCTCGCTACTATAAATCAAACCGTTCAATTCGCTATCAAAAACTCTACCGAACGGTACCCAACTTTGCAAAATTTGAAAATATTGGTTTTCTGTGACGTCGTCGTGAGCGCAGACTCGGCTTAGCTCGTGCTCGTCCCCGAGGGGAAATTGTCAAAAAATCAGTTTTTCCAAAATTCGTCGAGATTGACACTGTTCGATAGAGCTTTTCAAGCTAAACAAAATGTTATTGTTGCAAGCGTCGAGTACTGAAATATGGGCAAGGAAAGGGCGGAAGAAGCTTCAGCCGCTAAGTCCGTCGCCCTAAAACAGCAGCTTGGGTTGAGGCAATATAGGAAGGCGGAGAGTTGTGATCAAGTCAGGGTGAAGAACCTTCATCGTTCTGCTCATTAACGCGCACTTAGGCCGTTAGCTTTCCGCGTCTCACCGCAGTGGTCGACTGAATTCGGAAAAAATCCTGTCACTCAAGCCTAACCTGCATATTCGCGCCGCTATAACTCTGCCAGTTCTCAAGCTACGTCGCTGTGCTTTAGCGCGCTGGTAGAACCTTTTACTGACTACAAAACACCCAAGCTGTTGCCGGAAGGATTGAAGCTTTACGGAGTTGTTGTGCTCCAAACACGTCCGCGCGTGTAATTTGGCACATCAACGGTCGATATTCTCCGCGCACTTACTCGCTCAGATTACACTTCTCGCTACTATAAATCAAACCGTTCAATTCGCTATCAAAAACTCTACCGAACGGTACCCAACTTTGCAAAATTTGAAAATATTGGTTTTCTGTGACGTCGTCGTGAGCGCAGACTCGGCTTAGCTCGTGCTCGTCCCCGAGGGGAAATTGTCAAAAAATCAGTTTTTCCGAAATTCGTCGAGATTGACACTGTTCGATAGAGCTTTTCAAGCTAAACAAAATGTTATTGTTGCAAGCGTCGAGTACTGAAATATGGGCAAGGAAAGGGCGGAAGAAGCTTCAGCCGCTAAGTCCATCGCCCTAAAACAGCAGCTTGGGTTGAGGCAATATAGGAAGGCGGAGAGTTGTGATCAAGTCAGGGTGAAGAACCTTCATCGCATCGCTCTGCTCATCAACGCGCACTTAGGCCGTTAGCTTTCCGCGTCTCACCGCAGTGGTCGACTGAATTCGGAAAAAATCCTGTCACTCAAGCCTAACCTGCATATTCGCGCCGCTATAACTTTGCCCGTTCTCAAGCTACGTCGCTGTGCCTTAGAGCGCTCGTAGAACCTTTTACTTACTACAAAACCCACAAGCTGTTGCCGGAAGGATTCAAGCTTGACGGAGTTGTTGTGCTCCAAACACGTCCGCGCGTGTAATTTGGCACATCAACGGTCGATATTCTCCGCGTTCTTACTCGCTCAGATTACACTTCTTGCTATTATAAATGAAACCGTTCAATTCGCTATCAAAAACTCTACCGAACGGTACCCAACTTGGCAAAATATGAAAATATTGGTTTTCTGTGACGTCGTCGTGAGAGCAGACTCGGCTTAGCTCGTGCTCGTCCCCGAGGGGAAATTGTCAAAAAATCTGTTGCCAGAAGGATTCAAGCTTGACGGAGTTCTTGTGCTCCAAACACGTCCGCGCGTGTAATTTGGCACATCAACGGTCGATATTCTCCGCGCCCTTACTCGCTCAGATTACACTTCTCGCTATTATAAATGAAACCGTTCAATTCGCTATCAAAAACTCTATCGAACGGTACCCAACTTTGCAAAATTTGAAAATATTGGTTTTCTGTGACGTCGTCGTGAGCGCAGACTCGGCTTAGCTCGTGCTCGTCCCCGAGGGGAAATTGTCAAAAAATCAGTTTTTCCGAAATTGGTCGGGATTGATACCGTTCGATAGAGCTTTTGAAGATAAACAAAATGTTATTGTTGCAAGCGTCGAGTACTGAAATATGGGCAAGGAAAGGGCGGAAGAAGCTTCAGCCGCTAAGTCCGTCGCCCTAAAACAGCAGCTTGGGTTGAGGCAATATAGGAAGGCGGAGAGTTGTGATCAAGTCAGGGTGAAGAACCTTCATCGTTCTGCTCATTAACGCGCACTTAGGCCGTTAGCTTTCCGCGTCTCACCGCAGTGGTCGACTGAATTCGGAAAAAATCCTGTCACTCAAGCCTAACCTGCATATTCGCGCCGCTATAACTCTGCCAGTTCTCAAGCTACGTCGCTGTGCTTTAGCGCGCTGGTAGAACCTTTTACTGACTACAAAACACCCAAGCTGTTGCCGGAAGGATTGAAGCTTTACGGAGTTGTTGTGCTCCAAACACGTCCGCGCGTGTAATTTGGCACATCAACGGTCGATATTCTCCGCGCACTTACTCGCTCAGATTACACTTCTCGCTACTATAAATCAAACCGTTCAATTCGCTATCAAAAACTCTACCGAACGGTACCCAACTTTGCAAAATTTGAAAATATTGGTTTTCTGTGACGTCGTCGTGAGCGCAGACTCGGCTTAGCTCGTGCTCGTCCCCGAGGGGAAATTGTCAAAAAATCAGTTTTTCCGAAATTCGTCGAGATTGACACTGTTCGATAGAGCTTTTCAAGCTAAACAAAATGTTATTGTTGCAAGCGTCGAGTACTGAAATATGGGCAAGGAAAGGGCGGAAGAAGCTTCAGCCGCTGAGTCCGTCGCCCTAAAACAGCAGCTTGGGTTGAGGCAATATAGGAAGGCGGAGAGTTGTGATCAAGTCAGGGTGAAGAACCTTCATCGCATCGCTCTGCTCATCAACGCGCACTTAGGCCGTTAGCTTTCCGCGTCTCACCGCAGTGGTCGACTGAATTCGGAAAAAATCCTGTCACTCAAGCCTAACCTGCATATTCGCGCCGCTATAACTTTGCCCGTCTCAAGCTACGTCGCTGTGCCTTAGAGCGCTCGTAGAACCTTTTACTGACTACAAAACACCCAAGCTGTTGCCGGAAGGATTCAAGCTTTACGGAGTTGTTGTGCTCCAAACACGTCCGCGCGTGTAATTTGGCACATCAACGGTCGATATTCTCCGCGCACTTACTCGCTCAGATTACACTTCTCGCTACTATAAATGAAACCGTTCAATTCGCTATCAAAAACTCTACCGAACGGTACCCAACTTTGCAAAATATGAAAATATTGGTTTTCTGTGACGTCGTCGTGAGAGCAGACTCGGCTTAGCTCGTGCTCGTCCCCGAGGGGAAATTGTCAAAAAATCTGTTGCCAGAAGGATTCAAGCTTGACGGAGTTGTTGTGCTCCAAACACGTCCGCGCGTGTAATTTGGCACATCAACGGTCGATATTCTCCGCGCCCTTACTCGCTCAGATTACACTTCTCGCTACTATAAATGAAACCGTTCAATTCGCTATCAAAAACTCTACCGAACGGCACCCAACTTTGCAAAATTTGAAAATATTGGTTTTCTGTGACGTCGTCGTGAGCGCAGGCTCGGCTTAGCTCGTGCTCGTCCCCGAGGGGAAATTGTCAAAAAATCAGTTTTTCTGAAATTCGTCGAGATTGACATCGTTCGATAGAGCTTTTCAAGCTAAACAAAATCGTATTCTTGCAAGCGTCGAGTACTGAAATATGGGCAAGCAAAGGGCGGAAGAATCTTCAGCCGCTAAGTCCGTCGCCCTAAAACGGCACCTTGGGTTAAGGCAATATAGGAAGGTGGAGAGTTGTGATCATGTCGGTGTGAAGAACCTTCACAACTCTGCTCACCTTCGCATTTTCGGGTTGATAGCTTTCCGGCTCTCACCGCAGTTGTCGACTGAATTCGGAAAAAATCCTGTCACTCAAGCCTAACCTGCATATTCGCGCCGCTATAACTCTGCCAGTTCTCAAGCTACGTCGCTGTGCTTTAGCGCGCTCGTAGAACCTTTTACTGACTACAAAACACCCAAGCTGTTGCCGGAAGGATTCAATCTTTACGGAGTTGTTGTGCTCCAAACACGTCCGCGCGTGTAATTTGGCACATCAACGGTCGATATTCTCCGCGCACTTACTCGCTCAGATTACACTTCTCGCTACTATAAATGAAACCGTTCAATTCGCTATCAAAAACTCTACCGAACGGTACCCAACTTTGCAAAATTTGAAAATATTGGTTTTCTGTGACGTCGTCGTGAGAGCAGACTCGGCTTAGCTCGTGCTCGTCCCCGAGGGGAAATTGTCAAAAAATCTGTTGCCAGAAGGATTCAAGCTTGACGGAGTTGTTGTGCTCCAAACACGTCCGCGCGTGTAATTTGGCACATCAACGGTCGATATTCTCCGCGCCCTTACTCGCTCAGATTACACTTCTCGCTACTATAAATGAAACCGTTCAATTCGCTATCAAAAACTCTACCGAACGGCACCCAACTTTGCAAAATTTGAAAATATTGGTTTTCTGTGACGTCGTCGTGAGCGCAGGCTCGGCTTAGCTCGTGCTCGTCCCCGAGGGGAAATTGTCAAAAAATCAGTTTTTCTGAAATTCGTCGAGATTGACATCGTTCGATAGAGCTTTTCAAGCTAAACAAAATCGTATTCTTGCAAGCGTCGAGTACTGAAATATGGGCAAGCAAAGGGCGGAAGAATCTTCAGCCGCTAAGTCCGTCGCCCTAAAACGGCAGCTTGGGTTAAGGCAATATAGGAAGGTGGAGAGTTGTGATCATGTCGGTGTGAAGAACCTTCACAACTCTGCTCACCTTCGCATTTTCGGGTTGATAGCTTTCCGGCTCTCACCGCAGTTGTCGACTGAATTCGGAAAAAATCCTGTCACTCAAGCCTAACCTGCATATTCGCGCCGCTATAACTCTGCCAGTTCTCAAGCTACGTCGCTGTGCTTTAGCGCGCTCGTAGAACCTTTTACTGACTACAAAACATCCGAACTGTTGCCGGAAGGATTCAAGCTTTACGGAGTTGTTGTGCTCCAAACACGTCCGCGCGTGTAATTTGGCACATAAACGGTCGATATTCTCCGCGCCCTTACTCTCTCAGATTACACTTCTCGCTATTATAAATGAAACCGTTCAATTCGCTATCAAAAACTCTACCGAACGGTACCCAACTTGGCAAAATATGAAAATATATTGGTTTTCTGTGACGTCGTCGTGAGCGCAGACTCGGCTTAGCTCGTGCTCGTCCCCGAGGGGAAATTGTCAAAAAATCAGTTTTTCCGAAATTGGTCGGGATTGATACCGTTCGATAGAGCTTTTGAAGCTAAACAAAATGTTATTGTTGCAAGCGTCGAGTACTGAAATATGGGCAAGCAAAGGGCGGAAGAAGCTTCAGCCGCTAAGTCCGTCGCCCTAAAACGGCAGCTTGGGTTAAGGCAATATAGGAAGGCGGAGAGTTGTGATCAAGTCAGGGTGAAGAACCTTCACAACTCTGCTCACCTTCGCATTTTCGGGCTGATAGCTTTCCGGCTCTCACCGCAGTTGTCGACTGAATTCGGAAAAAATCCTGTCACTCAAGCCTAACCTGCATATTCGCGCCGCTATAACTCTGCCAGTTCTCAAGCTACGTCGCTGTGCTTTAGCGCGCTCGTAGAACCTTTTACTGACTACAAAACCCACAAGCTGTTGCCAGAAGGATTCAAGCTTGACGGAGTTGTTGTGCTCCAAACACGTCCGCGCGTGTAATTTGGCACATCAACGGTCGATATTCTCCGCGTTCTTACTCGCTCAGATTACACTTCTCGCTATTATAAATGAAACCGTTCAATTCGCTATCAAAAACTCTACCGAACGGTACCCAACTTGGCAAAATATGAAAATATTGGTTTTCTGTGACGTCGTCGTGAGAGCAGACTCGGCTTAGCTCGTGCTCGTCCCCGAGGGGAAATTGTCAAAAAATCTGTTGCCAGAAGGATTCAAGCTTGACGGAGTTCTTGTGCTCCAAACACGTCCGCGCGTGTAATTTGGCACATCAACGGTCGATATTCTCCGCGCCCTTACTCGCTCAGATTACACTTCTCGCTATTATAAATGAAACCGTTCAATTCGCTATCAAAAACTCTATCGAACGGTACCCAACTTTGCAAAATTTGAAAATATTGGTTTTCTGTGACGTCGTCGTGAGCGCAGACTCGGTTTAGCTCGTGCTCGTCCCCGAGGGGAAATTGTCAAAAAATCAGTTTTTCCGAAATTCGTCGAGATTGACACTGTTCGATAGAGCTTTTCAAGCTAAACAAAATGTTATTGTTGCAAGCGTCGAGTACTGAAATATGGGCAAGGAAAGGGCGGAAGAAGCTTCAGCCGCTAAGTCCGTCGCCCTAAAACAGCAGCTTGGGTTGAGGCAATATAGGAAGGCGGAGAGTTGTGATCAAGTCAGGGTGAAGAACCTTCATCGCTCTGCTCATCAACGCGCACTTAGGCCGTTAGCTTTCCGCGTCTCACCGCAGTGGTCGACTGAATTCGGAAAAAATCCTGTCACTCAAGCCTAACCTGCATATTCGCGCCGCTATAACTCTGCCAGTTCTCAAGCTACGTCGCTGTGCTTTAGCGCGCTCGTAGAACCTTTTACTGACTACAAAACACCCAAGCTGTTGCCGGAAGGATTCAAGCTTTACGGAGTTGTTGTGCTCCAAACACGTCCGCGCGTGTAATTTGGCACATCAACGGTCGATATTCTCCGCGCACTTACTCGCTCAGATTACACTTCTCGCTACCATAAATGAAACCGTTCAATTCGCTCTCAAAAGCTCTATCGAACGGTACCCAACTTGGCAAAATATGAAAATATTGGTTTTCTGTGACGTCGTCGTGAGAGCAGACTCGGCTTAGCTCGTGCTCGTCCCCGAGGGGAAATTGTCAAAAAATCTGTTGCCAGAAGGATTCAAGCTTGACGGAGTTGTTGTGCTCCAAACACGTCCGCGCGTGTAATTTGGCACATCAACGGTCGATATTCTCCGCGCCCTTACTCGCTCAGATTACACTTCTCGCTACTATAAATGAAACCGTTCAATTCGCTATCAAAAACTCTACCGAACGGTACCCAACTTTGCAAAATATGAAAATATTGGTTTTCTGTGACGTCGTCGTGAGAGCAGACTCGGCTTAGCTCGTGCTCGTCCCCGAGGGGAAATTGTCAAAAAATCTGTTGCCAGAAGGATTCAAGCTTGACGGAGTTGTTGTGCTCCAAACACGTCCGCGCGTGTAATTTGGCACATCAACGGTCGATATTCTCCGCGCCCTTACTCGCTCAGATTACACTTCTCGCTACTATAAATGAAACCGTTCAATTCGCTATCAAAAACTCTACCGAACGGTACCCAACTTGGCAAAATATGAAAATATTGGTTTTCTGCGACGTCGTCGTGAGAGCAGACTCGGCTTAGCTCGTGCTCGTCCCCGAGGGGAAATTGTCAAAAAATCTGTTGCCAGAAGGATTCAAGCTTGACGGAGTTGTTGTGCTCCAAACACGTCCGCGCGTGTAATTTGGCACATCAACGGTCGATATTCTCCGCGCACTTACTCGCTCAGATTACACTTCTCGCTACTATAAATGAAACCGTTCAATTCGCTATCAAAAACTCTACCGAACGGTACCCAACTTTGCAAAATATGAAAATATTGGTTTTCTGTGACGTCGTCGTGAGAGCAGACTCGGCTTAGCTCGTGCTCGTCCCCGAGGGGAAATTGTCAAAAAATCTGTTGCCAGAAGGATTCAAGCTTGACGGAGTTGTTGTGCTCCAAACACGTCCGCGCGTGTAATTTGGCACATCAACGGTCGATATTCTCCGCGCCCTTACTCGCTCAGATTACACTTCTCGCTACTATAAATGAAACCGTTCAATTCGCTATCAAAAACTCTACCGAACGGTACCCAACTTGGCAAAATATGAAAATATTGGTTTTCTGTGACGTCGTCGTGAGAGCAGACTCGGCTTAGCTCGTGCTCGTCCCCGAGGGGAAATTGTCAAAAAATCTGTTGCCAGAAGGATTCAAGCTTGACGGAGTTGTTGTGCTCCAAACATGCCCGCGCGTGTAATTTGGCACATCAACGGTCGATATTCTCCGCGCCCTTACTCGCTCAGATTACACTTCTCGCTACTATAAATGAAACCGTTCAATTCGCTATCAAAAACTCTACCGAACGGCACCCAACTTTGCAAAATTTGAAAATATTGGTTTTCTGTGACGTCGTCGTGAGCGCAGGCTCGGCTTAGCTCGTGCTCGTCCCCGAGGGGAAATTGTCAAAAAATCAGTTTTTCTGAAATTCGTCGAGATTGACATCGTTCGATAGAGCTTTTCAAGCTAAACAAAATCGTATTCTTGCAAGCGTCGAGTACTGAAATATGGGCAAGCAAAGGGCGGAAGAATCTTCAGCCGCTAAGTCCGTCGCCCTAAAACGGCACCTTGGGTTAAGGCAATATAGGAAGGTGGAGAGTTGTGATCATGTCGGTGTGAAGAACCTTCACAACTCTGCTCACCTTCGCATTTTCGGGTTGACAGCTTTCCGGCTCTCACCGCAGTTGTCGACTGAATTCGGAAAAAATCCTGTCACTCAAGCCTAACCTGCATATTCGCGCCGCTATAACTCTGCCAGTTCTCAAGCTACGTCGCTGTGCTTTAGCGCGCTCGTAGAACCTTTTACTGACTACAAAACACCCAAGCTGTTGCCGGAAGGATTCAAGCTTTACGGAGTTGTTGTGCTCCAAACACGTCCGCGCGTGTAATTTGGCACATCAACGGTCGATATTCTCCGCGCCCTTACTCGCTCAGATTACACTTCTCGCTACTATAAATGAAACCGTTCAATTCGCTATCAAAAACTGTACCGAACGGCACCCAACTTTGCAAAATTTGAAAATATTGGTTTTCTGTGACGTCGTCGTCAGCGCAGGCTCAGCATAGCTCGTACTCGTCTCGATGGGAAATTGTCAAAAAATCAGTTTTTCCGAAATTCGTCGAGATTGACACTGTTCGATAGAGCTTTTCAAGCTAAACAAAATGTTATTGTTGCAAGCGTCGAGTACTGAAATATGGGCAAGCAAAGGGCGGAAGAAACTTCAGCCGCTAAGTCCGTCGCCCTAAAACAGCAGCTTGGGTTGAGGCAATATAGGAAGGCGGAGAGTTGTGATCAAGTCAGGGTGAAGAACCTTCATCGTTCTGCTCACCTTCGCATTTTCGGGTTGATAGCTTTCCGGCTCTCACCGCAGTTGTCGACTGAATTCGGAAAAAATCCTGTCACTCAAGCCTAACCTGCATATTCGCGCCGCTATAACTCTGCCAGTTCTCAAGCTACGTCGCTGTGCTTTAGCGCGCTCGTAGAACCTTTTACTGACTACAAAACATCCAAGCTGTTGCCGGAAGGATTCAAGCTTTACGGAGTTGTTGTGCTCCAAACACGTCCGCGCGTGTAATTTGGCACATCAACGGTCGATATTCTCCGCGTTCTTACTCGCTCAGATTACACTTCTCGCTATTATAAATGAAACCGTTCAATTCGCTATCAAAAACTCTACCGAACGGTACCCAACTTGGCAAAATATGAAAATATTGGTTTTCTGTGACGTCGTCGTGAGAGCAGACTCGGCTTAGCTCGTGCTCGTCCCCGAGGGGAAATTGTCAAAAAATCTGTTGCCAGAAGGATTCAAGCTTGACGGAGTTCTTGTGCTCCAAACACGTCCGCGCGTGTAATTTGGCACATCAACGGTCGATATTCTCCGCGCCCTTACTCGCTCAGATTACACTTCTCGCTATTATAAATGAAACCGTTCAATTCGCTATCAAAAACTCTATCGAACGGTACCCAACTTGGCAAAATATAAAAACATTGGTTTTCTGTGACGTCGTCGTCAGCGCAGGCTCGGCATAGCTCGTACTCGTCTCGATGGGAAATTGTCAAAAAATCAGTTTTTCCGAAATTGGTCGGGATTGATACCGTTCGATAGAGCTTTTGAAGCTAAACAAAATGTTATTGTTGCAAGCGTCGAGTACTGAAATATGGGCAAGCAAAGGGCGGAAGAATCTTCAGCCGCTAAGTCCGTCGCCCTAAAACGGCAGCTTGGGTTAAGGCAATATAGGAAGGTGGAGAGTTGTGATCATGTCTGTGTGAAGAACCTTCACAACTCTGCTCACCTTCGCATTTTCGGGTTGATAGCTTTCCGGCTCTCACCGCAGTTGTCGACTGAATTCGGAAAAAATCCTGTCACTCAAGCCTAACCTGCATAATCGCGCCGCTATAACTCTGCCAGTCTTCAAGCTACGTCGCTGTGCTTTAGCGCGCTCGTAGAACCTTTTACTGACTACAAAACACCCAAGCTGTTGCCGGAAGGATTCAATCTTTACGGAGTTGTTGTGCTCCAAACACGTCCGCGCGTGTAATTTGGCACATCAACGGTCGATATTCTCCGCGTTCTTACTCGCTCAGATTACACTTCTCGCTATTATAAATGAAACCGTTCAATTCGCTATCAAAAACTCTACCGAACGGTACCCAACTTGGCAAAATATGAAAATATTGGTTTTCTGTGACGTCGTCGTCAGCGCAGGCTCGGCATAGCTCGTACTCGTCTCGATGGGAAATTGTCAAAAAATCAGTTTTTCCGAAATTCGTCGAGATTGACACTGTTCGATAGAGCTTTTCAAGCTAAACAAAATGTTATTGTTGCAAGCGTCGAGTACTGAAATATGGGCAAGCAAAGGGCGGAAGAATCTTCAGCCGCTAAGTCCGTCGCCCTAAAACGGCAGCTTGGGTTAAGGCAATATAGGAAGGTGGAGAGTTGTGATCATGTCTGTGTGAAGAACCTTCACAACTCTGCTCACCTTCGCATTTTCGGGTTGATAGCTTTCCGGCTCTCACCGCAGTTGTCGACTGAATTCGGAAAAAATCCTGTCACTCAAGCCTAACCTGCATAATCGCGCCGCTATAACTCTGCCAGTTTTCAAGCTACGTCGCTGTGCTTTAGCGCGCTCGTAGAACCTTTTACTGACTACAAAACACCCAAGCTGTTGCCGGAAGGATTCAAGCTTTACGGAGTTGTTGTGCTCCAAACACGTCCGCGCGTGTAATTTGGCACATCAACGGTCGATATTCTCCGCGCACTTACTCGCTCAGATTACACTTCTCGCTACTATAAATGAAACCGTTCAATTCGCTATCAAAAACTCTACCGAACGGTACCCAACTTTGCAAAATATGAAAATATTGGTTTTCTGTGACGTCGTCGTGAGAGCAGACTCGGCTTAGCTCGTGCTCGTCCCCGAGGGGAAATTGTCAAAAAATCTGTTGCCAGAAGGATTCAAGCTTGACGGAGTTGTTGTGCTCCAAACACGTCCGCGCGTGTAATTTGGCACATCAACGGTCGATATTCTCCGCGCCCTTACTCGCTCAGATTACACTTCTCGCTACTATAAATGAAACCGTTCAATTCGCTATCAAAAACTCTACCGAACGGCACCCAACTTTGCAAAATTTGAAAATATTGGTTTTCTGTGACGTCGTCGTGAGCGCAGGCTCGGCTTAGCTCGTGCTCGTCCCCGATGGGAAATTGTCAAAAAATCAGTTTTTCCGAAATTGGTCGGGATTGATACCGTTCGATAGAGCTTTTGAAGCTAAACAAAATGTTATTGTTGCAAGCGTCGAGTACTGAAATATGGGCAAGCAAAGGGCGGAAGAAGCTTCAGCCGCTAAGTCCGTCGCCCTAAAACGGCAGCTTGGGTTAAGGCAATATAGGAAGGCGGAGAGTTGTGATCAAGTCAGGGTGAAGAACCTTCACAACTCTGCTCACCTTCGCATTTTCGGGCTGATAGCTTTCCGGCTCTCACCGCAGTTGTCGACTGAATTCGGAAAAAATCCTGTCACTCAAGCCTAACCTGCATATTCGCGCCGCTATAACTCTGCCAGCTCTCAAGCTACGTCGCTGTGCTTTAGCGCGCTCGTAGAACCTTTTACTGACTACAAAACCCACAAGCTGTTGCCAGAAGGATTCAAGCTTGACGGAGTTGTTGTGCTCCAAACACGTCCGCGCGTGTAATTTGGCACATCAACGGTCGATATTCTCCGCGTTCTTACTCGCTCAGATTACACTTCTCGCTATTATAAATGAAACCGTTCAATTCGCTATCAAAAACTCTACCGAACGGTACCCAACTTGGCAAAATATGAAAATATTGGTTTTCTGTGACGTCGTCGTGAGAGCAGACTCGGCTTAGCTCGTGCTCGTCCCCGAGGGGAAATTGTCAAAAAATCTGTTGCCAGAAGGATTCAAGCTTGACGGAGTTGTTGTGCTCCAAACACGTCCGCGCGTGTAATTTGGCACATCAACGGTCGATATTCTCCGCGTTCTTACTCGCTCAGATTACACTTCTCGCTACTATAAATGAAACCGTTCAATTCGCTATCAAAAACTCTACCGAACGGCACCCAACTTTGCAAAATTTGAAAATATTGGTTTTCTGTGACGTCGTCGTGAGCGCAGGCTCGGCTTAGCTCGTGCTCGTCCCCGAGGGGAAATTGTCAAAAAATCAGTTTTTCTGAAATTCGTCGAGATTGACATCGTTCGATAGAGCTTTTCAAGCTAAACAAAATCGTATTCTTGCAAGCGTCGAGTACTGAAATATGGGCAAGCAAAGGGCGGAAGAATCTTCAGCCGCTAAGTCCGTCGCCCTAAAACGGCAGCTTGGGTTAAGGCAATATAGGAAGGTGGAGAGTTGTGATCATGTCGGTGTGAAGAACCTTCACAACTCTGCTCACCTTCGCATTTTCGGGTTGATAGCTTTCCGGCTCTCACCGCAGTTGTCGACTGAATTCGGAAAAAATCCTGTCACTCAAGCCTAACCTGCATAATCGCGCCGCTATAACTCTGCCAGTTTTCAAGCTACGTCGCTGTGCTTTAGCGCGCTCGTAGAACCTTTTACTGACTACAAAACACCCAAGCTGTTGCCGGAAGGATTCAAGCTTTACGGAGTTGTTGTGCTCCAAACACGTCCGCGCGTGTAATTTGGCACATCAACGGTCGATATTCTCCGCGCACTTACTCGCTCAGATTACACTTCTCGCTACTATAAATGAAACCGTTCAATTCGCTATCAAAAACTCTACCGAACGGTACCCAACTTTGCAAAATATGAAAATATTGGTTTTCTGTGACGTCGTCGTGAGAGCAGACTCGGCTTAGCTCGTGCTCGTCCCCGAGGGGAAATTGTCAAAAAATCTGTTGCCAGAAGGATTCAAGCTTGACGGAGTTGTTGTGCTCCAAACACGTCCGCGCGTGTAATTTGGCACATCAACGGTCGATATTCTCCGCGCCCTTACTCGCTCAGATTACACTTCTCGCTACTATAAATGAAACCGTTCAATTCGCTATCAAAAACTCTACCGAACGGCACCCAACTTTGCAAAATTTGAAAATATTGGTTTTCTGTGACGTCGTCGTGAGCGCAGGCTCGGCTTAGCTCGTGCTCGTCCCCGATGGGAAATTGTCAAAAAATCAGTTTTTCCGAAATTGGTCGGGATTGATACCGTTCGATAGAGCTTTTGAAGCTAAACAAAATGTTATTGTTGCAAGCGTCGAGTACTGAAATATGGGCAAGCAAAGGGCGGAAGAAGCTTCAGCCGCTAAGTCCGTCGCCCTAAAACGGCAGCTTGGGTTAAGGCAATATAGGAAGGCGGAGAGTTGTGATCAAGTCAGGGTGAAGAACCTTCACAACTCTGCTCACCTTCGCATTTTCGGGCTGATAGCTTTCCGGCTCTCACCGCAGTTGTCGACTGAATTCGGAAAAAATCCTGTCACTCAAGCCTAACCTGCATATTCGCGCCGCTATAACTCTGCCAGTTCTCAAGCTACGTCGCTGTGCTTTAGCGCGCTCGTAGAACCTTTTACTGACTACAAAACCCACAAGCTGTTGCCAGAAGGATTCAAGCTTGACGGAGTTGTTGTGCTCCAAACACGTCCGCGCGTGTAATTTGGCACATCAACGGTCGATATTCTCCGCGTTCTTACTCGCTCAGATTACACTTCTCGCTATTATAAATGAAACCGTTCAATTCGCTATCAAAAACTCTACCGAACGGTACCCAACTTGGCAAAATATGAAAATATTGGTTTTCTGTGACGTCGTCGTGAGAGCAGACTCGGCTTAGCTCGTGCTCGTCCCCGAGGGGAAATTGTCAAAAAATCTGTTGCCAGAAGGATTCAAGCTTGACGGAGTTGTTGTGCTCCAAACACGTCCGCGCGTGTAATTTGGCACATCAACGGTCGATATTCTCCGCGTTCTTACTCGCTCAGATTACACTTCTCGCTACTATAAATGAAACCGTTCAATTCGCTATCAAAAACTCTACCGAACGGCACCCAACTTTGCAAAATTTGAAAATATTGGTTTTCTGTGACGTCGTCGTGAGCGCAGGCTCGGCTTAGCTCGTGCTCGTCCCCGAGGGGAAATTGTCAAAAAATCAGTTTTTCTGAAATTCGTCGAGATTGAAATCGTTCGATAGAGCTTTTCAAGCTAAACAAAATCGTATTCTTGCAAGCGTCGAGTACTGAAATATGGGCAAGCAAAGGGCGGAAGAATCTTCAGCCGCTAAGTCCGTCGCCCTAAAACGGCAGCTTGGGTTAAGGCAATATAGGAAGGTGGAGAGTTGTGATCATGTCGGTGTGAAGAACCTTCACAACTCTGCTCACCTTCGCATTTTCGGGTTGATAGCTTTCCGGCTCTCACCGCAGTTGTCGACTGAATTCGGAAAAAATCCTGTCACTCAAGCCTAACCTGCATATTCGCGCCGCTATAACTCTGCCAGTTCTCAAGCTACGTCGCTGTGCTTTAGCGAGCTCGTAGAACCTTTTACTGACTACAAAACATCCGAACTGTTGCCGGAAGGATTCAAGCTTTACGGAGTTGTTGTGCTCCAAACACGTCCGCGCGTGTAATTTGGCACATAAACGGTCGATATTCTCCGCGCCCTTACTCGCTCAGATTACACTTCTCGCTACTATAAATCAAACCGTTCAATTCGCTATCAAAAACTCTACCGAACGGTACCCAACTTGGCAAAATATGAAAATATTGGTTTTCTGTGACGTCGTCGTGAGCGCAGACTCGGCTTAGCTCGTGCTCGTCCCCGAGGGGAAATTGTCAAAAAATCTGTTGCCAGAAGGATTCAAGCTTGACGGAGTTCTTGTGCTCCAAACACGTCCGCGCGTGTAATTTGGCACATCAACGGTCGATATTCTCCGCGCCCTTACTCGCTCAGATTACACTTCTCGCTATTATAAATGAAACCGTTCAATTCGCTATCAAAAACTCTATCGAACGGTACCCAACTTGGCAAAATATAAAAACATTGGTTTTCTGTGACGTCGTCGTCAGCGCAGGCTCGGCATAGCTCGTACTCGTCTCGATGGGAAATTGTCAAAAAATCAGTTTTTCCGAAATTGGTCGGGATTGATACCGTTCGATAGAGCTTTTGAAGCTAAACAAAATGTTATTGTTGCAAGCGTCGAGTACTGAAATATGGGCAAGCAAAGGGCGGAAGAATCTTCAGCCGCTAAGTCCGTCGCCCTAAAACGGCAGCTTGGGTTAAGGCAATATAGGAAGGTGGAGAGTTGTGATCATGTCTGTGTGAAGAACCTTCACAACTCTGCTCACCTTCGCATTTTCGGGTTGATAGCTTTCCGGCTCTCACCGCAGTTGTCGACTGAATTCGGAAAAAATCCTGTCACTCAAGCCTAACCTGCATAATCGCGCCGCTATAACTCTGCCAGTCTTCAAGCTACGTCGCTGTGCTTTAGCGCGCTCGTAGAACCTTTTACTGACTACAAAACACCCAAGCTGTTGCCGGAAGGATTCAATCTTTACGGAGTTGTTGTGCTCCAAACACGTCCGCGCGTGTAATTTGGCACATCAACGGTCGATATTCTCCGCGTTCTTACTCGCTCAGATTACACTTCTCGCTACCATAAATGAAACCGTTCAATTCGCTCTCAAAAGCTCTATCGAACGGTACCCAACTTTGTAAAATTTGAAAATATTGGTTTTCTGTGACGTCGTCGTGAGCGCAGGCTCGGCTTAGCTCGTGCTCGTCCCCGAGGGGAAATTGTCAAAAAATCAGTTTTTCCGAAATTCGTCGAGATTGACACCGTTCGATAGAGCTTTTCGAGCTAAACAAAATCGTATTGTTGCGAGCGTCGAGTACTGAAATATGGGCAAGCAAAGGGCGGAAGAAGCTTCAGCCGCTAAGTCCGTCGCCCTAAAACGGCAGCTTGGGTTGAGGCAATATAGGAAGGTGGAGAGTTGTGATCATGTCGGTGTGAAGAACCTTCATAACTCTGCTCACCTTCGCATTTTCGGGCTGATAGCTTCCCGGCTTTCACCGCAGTTGTCGACTGAATTCGGAAAAAATCCTGTCACTCAAGCCTAACCTGCATATTCGCGCCGCTATAACATTGCCCGTTCTCAAGCTACGTCGCTGTGCCTTAGCGCTCTCGTAGAACCTTTTACTGACTACAAAACCCACAAGCTGTAGCCGGAAGGATTAAAGCATGACGGAGTTGTTGTGCTCCAAACATGCCCGCGCGTGTAATTTGGCACATCAACGGTCGATATTCTCCGCGCACTTACTCGCTCAGATTACACTTCTCGCTACCATAAATGAAACCGTTCAATTCGCTCTCAAAAGCTCTATCGAACGGTACCCAACTTTGTAAAATTTGAAAATATTGGTTTTCTGTGACGTCGTCGTGAGCGCAGGCTCGGCTTAGCTCTTGCTCGTCCCCGAGGGGAAATTGTCAAAAAATCAGTTTATCCGAAATTGGTCGGGATTGACACTGTTCGATAGAGCTTTTCAGGCTAAACAAAATGTTATTGTTGCAAGCGTCGAGTACTGAAATATGGGCAAGCAAAGGGCGGAAGAAGCTTCAGCCGCTAAGTCCGTCGCCCTAAAACGGCAGCTTGGGTTGAGGCAGTGTAGGAAGGTGGAGAGTTGTGATCAAGTCAGGGTGAAGAACCTTCATCGTTCTGCTCACCAACGCACACTTAGGCCGTTAGCTTTCCGCGTCTCACCGCAGTGGTCGACTGAATTCGGAAAAATCCTGTCACTCAAGCCTAACCTGAATATTCGCGCCGCTATAACTTTGCCCGTTCTCAAGCTACGTCGCTGTGCCTTAGCGCTCTCGTAGAACCTTTTACTGACTACAAAACCCACAAGCTGTAGCCGGAAGGATTAAAGCATGACGGAGTTGTTGTGCTCCAAACACGTCCGCGCGTGTAATTTGGCACATCAACGGTCGATATTCTCCGCGCCCTTACTCGCTCAGATTACACTTCTCGCTACTATAAATGAAACCGTTCAATTCGCTATCAAAAACTGTACCGAACGGCACCCAACTTTGCAAAATTTGAAAATATTGGTTTTCTGTGACGTCGTCGTCAGCGCAGGCTCAGCATAGCTCGTACTCGTCTCGATGGGAAATTGTCAAAAAATCAGTTTTTCCGAAATTCGTCGAGATTGAAACTGTTCGATAGAGCTTTTCAGGCTAAACAAAATGTTATTGTTGCAAGCGTCGAGTACTGAAATATGGGCAAGCAAAGGGCGGAAGAAGCTTCAGCCGCTAAGTCCGTCGCCCTAAAACAGCAGCTTGGGTTGAGGCAATATAGGAAGGCGGAGAGTTGTGATCAAGTCAGGGTGAAGAACCTTCATCGTTCTGCTCACCTTCGCATTTTCGGGTTGACAGCTTTCCGGCTCTCACCGCAGTTGTCGACTGAATTCGGAAAAAATCCTGTCACTCAAGCCTAACCTGCATATTCGCGCCGCTATAACTCTGCCAGTTCTCAAGCTACGTCGCTGTGCTTTAGCGCGCTCGTAGAACCTTTTACTGACTACAAAACACCCAAGCTGTTGCCGGAAGGATTCAAGCTTTACGGAGTTGTTGTGCTCCAAACACGTCCGCGCGTGTAATTTGGCACATCAACGGTCGATATTCTCCGCGCCCTTACTCGCTCAGATTACACTTCTCGCTACTATAAATGAAACCGTTCAATTCGCTATCAAAAACTCTACCGAACGGTACCCAACTTGGCAAAATATGAAAATATTGGTTTTCTGTGACGTCGTCGTGAGAGCAGACTCGGCTTAGCTCGTGCTCGTCCCCGAGGGGAAATTGTCAAAAAATCTGTTGCCAGAAGGATTCAAGCTTGACGGAGTTCTTGTGCTCCAAACACGTCCGCGCGTGTAATTTGGCACATCAACGGTCGATATTCTCCGCGCCCTTACTCGCTCAGATTACACTTCTCGCTATTATAAATGAAACCGTTCAATTCGCTATCAAAAACTCTATCGAACGGTACCCAACTTGGCAAAATATAAAAACATTGGTTTTCTGTGACGTCGTCGTCAGCGCAGGCTCGGCATAGCTCGTACTCGTCTCGATGGGAAATTGTCAAAAAATCAGTTTTTCCGAAATTGGTCGGGATTGATACCGTTCGATAGAGCTTTTGAAGCTAAACAAAATGTTATTGTTGCAAGCGTCGAGTACTGAAATATGGGCAAGCAAAGGGCGGAAGAATCTTCAGCCGCTAAGTCCGTCGCCCTAAAACGGCAGCTTGGGTTAAGGCAATATAGGAAGGTGGAGAGTTGTGATCATGTCTGTGTGAAGAACCTTCACAACTCTGCTCACCTTCGCATTTTCGGGTTGATAGCTTTCCGGCTCTCACCGCAGTTGTCGACTGAATTCGGAAAAAATCCTGTCACTCAAGCCTAACCTGCATATTCGCGCCGCTATAACTCTGCCAGTTCTCAAGCTACGTCGCTGTGCTTTAGCGCGCTCGTAGAACCTTTTACTGACTACAAAACATCCAAGCTGTTGCCGGAAGGATTCAAGCTTTACGGAGTTGTTGTGCTCCAAACACGTCCGCGCGTGTAATTTGGCACATCAACGGTCGATATTCTCCGCGTTCTTACTCGCTCAGATTACACTTCTCGCTATTATAAATGAAACCGTTCAATTCGCTATCAAAAACTCTACCGAACGGTACCCAACTTGGCAAAATATGAAAATATTGGTTTTCTGTGACGTCGTCGTGAGAGCAGACTCGGCTTAGCTCGTGCTCGTCCCCGAGGGGAAATTGTCAAAAAATCTGTTGCCAGAAGGATTCAAGCTTGACGGAGTTCTTGTGCTCCAAACACGTCCGCGCGTGTAATTTGGCACATCAACGGTCGATATTCTCCGCGCCCTTACTCGCTCAGATTACACTTCTCGCTATTATAAATGAAACCGTTCAATTCGCTATCAAAAACTCTATCGAACGGTACCCAACTTGGCAAAATATAAAAACATTGGTTTTCTGTGACGTCGTCGTCAGCGCAGGCTCGGCATAGCTCGTACTCGTCTCGATGGGAAATTGTCAAAAAATCAGTTTTTCCGAAATTGGTCGGGATTGATACCGTTCGATAGAGCTTTTGAAGCTAAACAAAATGTTATTGTTGCAAGCGTCGAGTACTGAAATATGGGCAAGCAAAGGGCGGAAGAATCTTCAGCCGCTAAGTCCGTCGCCCTAAAACGGCAGCTTGGGTTAAGGCAATATAGGAAGGTGGAGAGTTGTGATCATGTCTGTGTGAAGAACCTTCACAACTCTGCTCACCTTCGCATTTTCGGGTTGATAGCTTTCCGGCTCTCACCGCAGTTGTCGACTGAATTCGGAAAAAATCCTGTCACTCAAGCCTAACCTGCATAATCGCGCCGCTATAACTCTGCCAGTCTTCAAGCTACGTCGCTGTGCTTTAGCGCGCTCGTAGAACCTTTTACTGACTACAAAACACCCAAGCTGTTGCCGGAAGGATTCAATCTTTACGGAGTTGTTGTGCTCCAAACACGTCCGCGCGTGTAATTTGGCACATCAACGGTCGATATTCTCCGCGTTCTTACTCGCTCAGATTACACTTCTCGCTATTATAAATGAAACCGTTCAATTCGCTATCAAAAACTCTACCGAACGGTACCCAACTTGGCAAAATATGAAAATATTGGTTTTCTGTGACGTCGTCGTCAGCGCAGGCTCGGCATAGCTCGTACTCGTCTCGATGGGAAATTGTCAAAAAATCAGTTTTTCCGAAATTCGTCGAGATTGACACTGTTCGATAGAGCTTTTCAAGCTAAACAAAATGTTATTGTTGCAAGCGTCGAGTACTGAAATATGGGCAAGCAAAGGGCGGAAGAATCTTCAGCCGCTAAGTCCGTCGCCCTAAAACGGCAGCTTGGGTTAAGGCAATATAGGAAGGTGGAGAGTTGTGATCATGTCTGTGTGAAGAACCTTCACAACTCTGCTCACCTTCGCATTTTCGGGTTGATAGCTTTCCGGCTCTCACCGCAGTTGTCGACTGAATTCGGAAAAAATCCTGTCACTCAAGCCTAACCTGCATAATCGCGCCGCTATAACTCTGCCAGTTTTCAAGCTACGTCGCTGTGCTTTAGCGCGCTCGTAGAACCTTTTACTGACTACAAAACACCCAAGCTGTTGCCGGAAGGATTCAAGCTTTACGGAGTTGTTGTGCTCCAAACACGTCCGCGCGTGTAATTTGGCACATCAACGGTCGATATTCTCCGCGCACTTACTCGCTCAGATTACACTTCTCGCTACTATAAATGAAACCGTTCAATTCGCTATCAAAAACTCTACCGAACGGTACCCAACTTTGCAAAATATGAAAATATTGGTTTTCTGTGACGTCGTCGTGAGAGCAGACTCGGCTTAGCTCGTGCTCGTCCCCGAGGGGAAATTGTCAAAAAATCTGTTGCCAGAAGGATTCAAGCTTGACGGAGTTGTTGTGCTCCAAACACGTCCGCGCGTGTAATTTGGCACATCAACGGTCGATATTCTCCGCGCCCTTACTCGCTCAGATTACACTTCTCGCTACTATAAATGAAACCGTTCAATTCGCTATCAAAAACTCTACCGAACGGCACCCAACTTTGCAAAATTTGAAAATATTGGTTTTCTGTGACGTCGTCGTGAGCGCAGGCTCGGCTTAGCTCGTGCTCGTCCCCGATGGGAAATTGTCAAAAAATCAGTTTTTCCGAAATTGGTCGGGATTGATACCGTTCGATAGAGCTTTTGAAGCTAAACAAAATGTTATTGTTGCAAGCGTCGAGTACTGAAATATGGGCAAGCAAAGGGCGGAAGAAGCTTCAGCCGCTAAGTCCGTCGCCCTAAAACGGCAGCTTGGGTTAAGGCAATATAGGAAGGCGGAGAGTTGTGATCAAGTCAGGGTGAAGAACCTTCACAACTCTGCTCACCTTCGCATTTTCGGGCTGATAGCTTTCCGGCTCTCACCGCAGTTGTCGACTGAATTCGGAAAAAATCCTGTCACTCAAGCCTAACCTGCATATTCGCGCCGCTATAACTCTGCCAGCTCTCAAGCTACGTCGCTGTGCTTTAGCGCGCTCGTAGAACCTTTTACTGACTACAAAACCCACAAGCTGTTGCCAGAAGGATTCAAGCTTGACGGAGTTGTTGTGCTCCAAACACGTCCGCGCGTGTAATTTGGCACATAAACGGTCGATATTCTCCGCGCCCTTACTCGCTCAGATTACACTTCTCGCTACTATAAATCAAACCGTTCAATTCGCTATCAAAAACTCTACCGAACGGTACCCAACTTGGCAAAATATGAAAATATTGGTTTTCTGTGACGTCGTCGTGAGCGCAGACTCGGCTTAGCTCGTGCTCGTCCCCGAGGGGAAATTGTCAAAAAATCTGTTGCCAGAAGGATTCAAGCTTGACGGAGTTCTTGTGCTCCAAACACGTCCGCGCGTGTAATTTGGCACATCAACGGTCGATATTCTCCGCGCCCTTACTCGCTCAGATTACACTTCTCGCTATTATAAATGAAACCGTTCAATTCGCTATCAAAAACTCTATCGAACGGTACCCAACTTGGCAAAATATAAAAACATTGGTTTTCTGTGACGTCGTCGTCAGCGCAGGCTCGGCATAGCTCGTACTCGTCTCGATGGGAAATTGTCAAAAAATCAGTTTTTCCGAAATTGGTCGGGATTGATACCGTTCGATAGAGCTTTTGAAGCTAAACAAAATGTTATTGTTGCAAGCGTCGAGTACTGAAATATGGGCAAGCAAAGGGCGGAAGAATCTTCAGCCGCTAAGTCCGTCGCCCTAAAACGGCAGCTTGGGTTAAGGCAATATAGGAAGGTGGAGAGTTGTGATCATGTCTGTGTGAAGAACCTTCACAACTCTGCTCACCTTCGCATTTTCGGGTTGATAGCTTTCCGGCTCTCACCGCAGTTGTCGACTGAATTCGGAAAAAATCCTGTCACTCAAGCCTAACCTGCATAATCGCGCCGCTATAACTCTGCCAGTCTTCAAGCTACGTCGCTGTGCTTTAGCGCGCTCGTAGAACCTTTTACTGACTACAAAACACCCAAGCTGTTGCCGGAAGGATTCAATCTTTACGGAGTTGTTGTGCTCCAAACACGTCCGCGCGTGTAATTTGGCACATCAACGGTCGATATTCTCCGCGTTCTTACTCGCTCAGATTACACTTCTCGCTATTATAAATGAAACCGTTCAATTCGCTATCAAAAACTCTACCGAACGGTACCCAACCTGGCAAAATATGAAAATATTGGTTTTCTGTGACGTCGTCGTCAGCGCAGGCTCGGCATAGCTCGTACTCGTCTCGATGGGAAATTGTCAAAAAATCAGTTTTTCCGAAATTCGTCGAGATTGACACTGTTCGATAGAGCTTTTCAAGCTAAACAAAATGTTATTGTTGCAAGCGTCGAGTACTGAAATATGGGCAAGCAAAGGGCGGAAGAATCTTCAGCCGCTAAGTCCGTCGCCCTAAAACGGCAGCTTGGGTTAAGGCAATATAGGAAGGTGGAGAGTTGTGATCATGTCTGTGTGAAGAACCTTCACAACTCTGCTCACCTTCGCATTTTCGGGTTGATAGCTTTCCGGCTCTCACCGCAGTTGTCGACTGAATTCGGAAAAAATCCTGTCACTCAAGCCTAACCTGCATATTCGCGCCGCTATAACTCTGCCAGTTCTCAAGCTACGTCGCTGTGCTTTAGCGCGCTCGTAGAACCTTTTACTGACTACAAAACACCCAAGCTGTTGCCGGAAGGATTCAATCTTTACGGAGTTGTTGTGCTCCAAACACGTCCGCGCGTGTAATTTGGCACATCAACGGTCGATATTCTCCGCGTTCTTACTCGCTCAGATTACACTTCTCGCTACCATAAATGAAACCGTTCAATTCGCTCTCAAAAGCTCTATCGAACGGTACCCAACTTTGTAAAATTTGAAAATATTGGTTTTCTGTGACGTCGTCGTGAGCGCAGGCTCGGCTTAGCTCGTGCTCGTCCCCGAGGGGAAATTGTCAAAAAATCAGTTTTTCCGAAATTCGTCGAGATTGACACCGTTCGATAGAGCTTTTCGAGCTAAACAAAATCGTATTGTTGCGAGCGTCGAGTACTGAAATATGGGCAAGCAAAGGGCGGAAGAAGCTTCAGCCGCTAAGTCCGTCGCCCTAAAACGGCAGCTTGGGTTGAGGCAATATAGGAAGGTGGAGAGTTGTGATCATGTCGGTGTGAAGAACCTTCACAACTCTGCTCACCTTCGCATTTTCGGGCTGATAGCTTCCCGGCTTTCACCGCAGTTGTCGACTGAATTCGGAAAAAATCCTGTCACTCAAGCCTAACCTGCATATTCGCGCCGCTATAACATTGCCCGTTCTCAAGCTACGTCGCTGTGCCTTAGCGCTCTCGTAGAACCTTTTACTGACTACAAAACCCACAAGCTGTAGCCGGAAGGATTAAAGCATGACGGAGTTGTTGTGCTCCAAACATGCCCGCGCGTGTAATTTGGCACATCAACGGTCGATATTCTCCGCGCACTTACTCGCTCAGATTACACTTCTCGCTACCATAAATGAAACCGTTCAATTCGCTCTCAAAAGCTCTATCGAACGGTACCCAACTTTGTAAAATTTGAAAATATTGGTTTTCTGTGACGTCGTCGTGAGCGCAGGCTCGGCTTAGCTCTTGCTCGTCCCCGAGGGGAAATTGTCAAAAAATCAGTTTATCCGAAATTGGTCGGGATTGACACTGTTCGATAGAGCTTTTCAGGCTAAACAAAATGTTATTGTTGCAAGCGTCGAGTACTGAAATATGGGCAAGCAAAGGGCGGAAGAAGCTTCAGCCGCTAAGTCCGTCGCCCTAAAACGGCAGCTTGGGTTGAGGCAGTGTAGGAAGGTGGAGAGTTGTGATCAAGTCAGGGTGAAGAACCTTCATCGTTCTGCTCACCAACGCACACTTAGGCCGTTAGCTTTCCGCGTCTCACCGCAGTGGTCGACTGAATTCGGAAAAATCCTGTCACTCAAGCCTAACCTGAATATTCGCGCCGCTATAACTTTGCCCGTTCTCAAGCTACGTCGCTGTGCCTTAGAGCGCTCGTAGAACCTTTTACTTACTACAAAACCCACAAGTTGCCAGAAGGATTCAAGCTTGACGGAGTTGTTGTGCTCCAAACACGTCCGCGCGTGTAATTTGGCACATCAACGGTCGATATTCTCCGCGCCCTTACTCGCTCAGATTACACTTCTCGCTACTATAAATGAAACCGTTCAATTCGCTATCAAAAACTGTACCGAACGGCACCCAACTTTGCAAAATTTGAAAATATTGGTTTTCTGTGACGTCGTCGTCAGCGCAGGCTCAGCATAGCTCGTACTCGTCTCGATGGGAAATTGTCAAAAAATCAGTTTTTCCGAAATTCGTCGATATTGACACTGTTCGATAGAGCTTTTCAGGCTAAACAAAATGTTATTGTTGCAAGCGTCGAGTACTGAAATATGGGCAAGCAAAGGGCGGAAGAAGCTTCAGCCGCTAAGTCCGTCGCCCTAAAACAGCAGCTTGGGTTGAGGCAATATAGGAAGGCGGAGAGTTGTGATCAAGTCAGGGTGAAGAACCTTCATCGTTCTGCTCACCTTCGCATTTTCGGGTTGACAGCTTTCCGGCTCTCACCGCAGTTGTCGACTGAATTCGGAAAAAATCCTGTCACTCAAGCCTAACCTGCATATTCGCGCCGCTATAACTCTGCCAGTTCTCAAGCTACGTCGCTGTGCTTTAGCGCGCTCGTAGAACCTTTTACTGACTACAAAACACCCAAGCTGTTGCCGGAAGGATTCAAGCTTTACGGAGTTGTTGTGCTCCAAACACGTCCGCGCGTGTAATTTGGCACATCAACGGTCGATATTCTCCGCGCCCTTACTCGCTCAGATTACACTTCTCGCTACTATAAATGAAACCGTTCAATTCGCTATCAAAAACTGTACCGAACGGCACCCAACTTTGCAAAATTTGAAAATATTGGTTTTCTGTGACGTCGTCGTCAGCGCAGGCTCAGCATAGCTCGTACTCGTCTCGATGGGAAATTGTCAAAAAATCAGTTTTTCCGAAATTCGTCGAGATTGACACTGTTCGATAGAGCTTTTCAAGCTAAACAAAATGTTATTGTTGCAAGCGTCGAGTACTGAAATATGGGCAAGCAAAGGGCGGAAGAAACTTCAGCCGCTAAGTCCGTCGCCCTAAAACAGCAGCTTGGGTTGAGGCAATATAGGAAGGCGGAGAGTTGTGATCAAGTCAGGGTGAAGAACCTTCATCGTTCTGCTCACCTTCGCATTTTCGGGTTGATAGCTTTCCGGCTCTCACCGCAGTTGTCGACTGAATTCGGAAAAAATCCTGTCACTCAAGCCTAACCTGCATATTCGCGCCGCTATAACTCTGCCAGTTCTCAAGCTACGTCGCTGTGCTTTAGCGCGCTCGTAGAACCTTTTACTGACTACAAAACATCCAAGCTGTTGCCGGAAGGATTCAAGCTTTACGGAGTTGTTGTGCTCCAAACACGTCCGCGCGTGTAATTTGGCACATCAACGGTCGATATTCTCCGCGTTCTTACTCGCTCAGAATACACTTCTCGCTATTATAAATGAAACCGTTCAATTCGCTATCAAAAACTCTACCGAACGGTACCCAACTTGGCAAAATATGAAAATATTGGTTTTCTGTGACGTCGTCGTGAGAGCAGACTCGGCTTAGCTCGTGCTCGTCCCCGAGGGGAAATTGTCAAAAAATCTGTTGCCAGAAGGATTCAAGCTTGACGGAGTTCTTGTGCTCCAAACACGTCCGCGCGTGTAATTTGGCACATCAACGGTCGATATTCTCCGCGCCCTTACTCGCTCAGATTACACTTCTCGCTATTATAAATGAAACCGTTCAATTCGCTATCAAAAACTCTATCGAACGGTACCCAACTTGGCAAAATATAAAAACATTGGTTTTCTGTGACGTCGTCGTCAGCGCAGGCTCGGCATAGCTCGTACTCGTCTCGATGGGAAATTGTCAAAAAATCAGTTTTTCCGAAATTGGTCGGGATTGATACCGTTCGATAGAGCTTTTGAAGCTAAACAAAATGTTATTGTTGCAAGCGTCGAGTACTGAAATATGGGCAAGCAAAGGGCGGAAGAATCTTCAGCCGCTAAGTCCGTCGCCCTAAAACGGCAGCTTGGGTTAAGGCAATATAGGAAGGTGGAGAGTTGTGATCATGTCTGTGTGAAGAACCTTCACAACTCTGCTCACCTTCGCATTTTCGGGTTGATAGCTTTCCGGCTCTCACCGCAGTTGTCGACTGAATTCGGAAAAAATCCTGTCACTCAAGCCTAACCTGCATAATCGCGCCGCTATAACTCTGCCAGTCTTCAAGCTACGTCGCTGTGCTTTAGCGCGCTCGTAGAACCTTTTACTGACTACAAAACACCCAAGCTGTTGCCGGAAGGATTCAATCTTTACGGAGTTGTTGTGCTCCAAACACGTCCGCGCGTGTAATTTGGCACATCAACGGTCGATATTCTCCGCGTTCTTACTCGCTCAGATTACACTTCTCGCTATTATAAATGAAACCGTTCAATTCGCTATCAAAAACTCTACCGAACGGTACCCAACTTGGCAAAATATGAAAATATTGGTTTTCTGTGACGTCGTCGTCAGCGCAGGCTCGGCATAGCTCGTACTCGTCTCGATGGGAAATTGTCAAAAAATCAGTTTTTCCGAAATTCGTCGAGATTGACACTGTTCGATAGAGCTTTTCAAGCTAAACAAAATGTTATTGTTGCAAGCGTCGAGTACTGAAATATGGGCAAGCAAAGGGCGGAAGAATCTTCAGCCGCTAAGTCCGTCGCCCTAAAACGGCAGCTTGGGTTAAGGCAATATAGGAAGGTGGAGAGTTGTGATCATGTCTGTGTGAAGAACCTTCACAACTCTGCTCACCTTCGCATTTTCGGGTTGATAGCTTTCCGGCTCTCACCGCAGTTGTCGACTGAATTCGGAAAAAATCCTGTCACTCAAGCCTAACCTGCATAATCGCGCCGCTATAACTCTGCCAGTTTTCAAGCTACGTCGCTGTGCTTTAGCGCGCTCGTAGAACCTTTTACTGACTACAAAACACCCAAGCTGTTGCCGGAAGGATTCAAGCTTTACGGAGTTGTTGTGCTCCAAACACGTCCGCGCGTGTAATTTGGCACATCAACGGTCGATATTCTCCGCGCACTTACTCGCTCAGATTACACTTCTCGCTACTATAAATGAAACCGTTCAATTCGCTATCAAAAACTCTACCGAACGGTACCCAACTTTGCAAAATATGAAAATATTGGTTTTCTGTGACGTCGTCGTGAGAGCAGACTCGGCTTAGCTCGTGCTCGTCCCCGAGGGGAAATTGTCAAAAAATCTGTTGCCAGAAGGATTCAAGCTTGACGGAGTTGTTGTGCTCCAAACACGTCCGCGCGTGTAATTTGGCACATCAACGGTCGATATTCTCCGCGCCCTTACTCGCTCAGATTACACTTCTCGCTACTATAAATGAAACCGTTCAATTCGCTATCAAAAACTCTACCGAACGGCACCCAACTTTGCAAAATTTGAAAATATTGGTTTTCTGTGACGTCGTCGTGAGCGCAGGCTCGGCTTAGCTCGTGCTCGTCCCCGATGGGAAATTGTCAAAAAATCAGTTTTTCCGAAATTGGTCGGGATTGATACCGTTCGATAGAGCTTTTGAAGCTAAACAAAATGTTATTGTTGCAAGCGTCGAGTACTGAAATATGGGCAAGCAAAGGGCGGAAGAAGCTTCAGCCGCTAAGTCCGTCGCCCTAAAACGGCAGCTTGGGTTAAGGCAATATAGGAAGGCGGAGAGTTGTGATCAAGTCAGGGTGAAGAACCTTCACAACTCTGCTCACCTTCGCATTTTCGGGCTGATAGCTTTCCGGCTCTCACCGCAGTTGTCGACTGAATTCGGAAAAAATCCTGTCACTCAAGCCTAACCTGCATATTCGCGCCGCTATAACTCTGCCAGTTCTCAAGCTACGTCGCTGTGCTTTAGCGCGCTCGTAGAACCTTTTACTGACTACAAAACCCACAAGCTGTTGCCAGAAGGATTCAAGCTTGACGGAGTTGTTGTGCTCCAAACACGTCCGCGCGTGTAATTTGGCACATCAACGGTCGATATTCTCCGCGTTCTTACTCGCTCAGATTACACTTCTCGCTATTATAAATGAAACCGTTCAATTCGCTATCAAAAACTCTACCGAACGGTACCCAACTTGGCAAAATATGAAAATATTGGTTTTCTGTGACGTCGTCGTGAGAGCAGACTCGGCTTAGCTCGTGCTCGTCCCCGAGGGGAAATTGTCAAAAAATCTGTTGCCAGAAGGATTCAAGCTTGACGGAGTTGTTGTGCTCCAAACACGTCCGCGCGTGTAATTTGGCACATCAACGGTCGATATTCTCCGCGTTCTTACTCGCTCAGATTACACTTCTCGCTACTATAAATGAAACCGTTCAATTCGCTATCAAAAACTCTACCGAACGGCACCCAACTTTGCAAAATTTGAAAATATTGGTTTTCTGTGACGTCGTCGTGAGCGCAGGCTCGGCTTAGCTCGTGCTCGTCCCCGAGGGGAAATTGTCAAAAAATCAGTTTTTCTGAAATTCGTCGAGATTGACATCGTTCGATAGAGCTTTTCAAGCTAAACAAAATCGTATTCTTGCAAGCGTCGAGTACTGAAATATGGGCAAGCAAAGGGCGGAAGAATCTTCAGCCGCTAAGTCCGTCGCCCTAAAACGGCAGCTTGGGTTAAGGCAATATAGGAAGGTGGAGAGTTGTGATCATGTCGGTGTGAAGAACCTTCACAACTCTGCTCACCTTCGCATTTTCGGGTTGATAGCTTTCCGGCTCTCACCGCAGTTGTCGACTGAATTCGGAAAAAATCCTGTCACTCAAGCCTAACCTGCATATTCGCGCCGCTATAACTCTGCCAGTTCTCAAGCTACGTCGCTGTGCTTTAGCGAGCTCGTAGAACCTTTTACTGACTACAAAACATCCGAACTGTTGCCGGAAGGATTCAAGCTTTACGGAGTTGTTGTGCTCCAAACACGTCCGCGCGTGTAATTTGGCACATAAACGGTCGATATTCTCCGCGCCCTTACTCGCTCAGATTACACTTCTCGCTACTATAAATCAAACCGTTCAATTCGCTATCAAAAACTCTACCGAACGGTACCCAACTTGGCAAAATATGAAAATATTGGTTTTCTGTGACGTCGTCGTGAGCGCAGACTCGGCTTTGCTCGTGCTCGTCCCCGAGGGGAAATTGTCAAAAAATCAGTTTTTCCGAAATTGGTCGGGATTGATACCGTTCGATAGAGCTTTTGAAGCTAAACAAAATGTTATTGTTGCAAGCGTCGAGTACTGAAATATGGGCAAGCAAAGGGCGGAAGAAACTTCAGCCGCTAAGTCCGTCGCCCTAAAACAGCAGCTTGGGTTGAGGCAGTGTAGGAAGGTGGAGAGTTGTGATCAAGTCAGGGTGAAGAACCTTCATCGTTCTGCTCACCAACGCACACTTAGGCCGTTAGCTTTCCGCGTCTCACCGCAGTGGTCGACTGAATTCGGAAAAATCCTGTCACTCAAGCCTAACCTGAATATTCGCGCCGCTATAACTTTGCCCGTTCTCAAGCTACGTCGCTGTGCCTTAGAGCGCTCGTAGAACCTTTTACTGACTACAAAACACCCAAGCTGTTGCCGGAAGGATTCAAGCTTTACGGAGTTGTTGTGCTCCAAACACGTCCGCGCGTGTAATTTGGCACATCAACGGTCGATATTCTCCGCGCACTTACTCGCTCAGATTACACTTCTCGCTACTATAAATGAAACCGTTCAATTCGCTATCAAAAACTCTACCGAACGGTACCCAACTTTGCAAAATATGAAAATATTGGTTTTCTGTGACGTCGTCGTGAGAGCAGACTCGGCTTAGCTCGTGCTCGTCCCCGAGGGGAAATTGTCAAAAAATCTGTTGCCAGAAGGATTCAAGCTTGACGGAGTTGTTGTGCTCCAAACACGTCCGCGCGTGTAATTTGGCACATCAACGGTCGATATTCTCCGCGCCCTTACTCGCTCAGATTACACTTCTCGCTACTATAAATGAAACCGTTCAATTCGCTATCAAAAACTCTACCGAACGGCACCCAACTTTGCAAAATTTGAAAATATTGGTTTTCTGTGACGTCGTCGTGAGCGCAGGCTCGGCTTAGCTCGTGCTCGTCCCCGATGGGAAATTGTCAAAAAATCAGTTTTTCCGAAATTGGTCGGGATTGATACCGTTCGATAGAGCTTTTGAAGCTAAACAAAATGTTATTGTTGCAAGCGTCGAGTACTGAAATATGGGCAAGCAAAGGGCGGAAGAAGCTTCAGCCGCTAAGTCCGTCGCCCTAAAACGGCAGCTTGGGTTAAGGCAATATAGGAAGGCGGAGAGTTGTGATCAAGTCAGGGTGAAGAACCTTCACAACTCTGCTCACCTTCGCATTTTCGGGCTGATAGCTTTCCGGCTCTCACCGCAGTTGTCGACTGAATTCGGAAAAAATCCTGTCACTCAAGCCTAACCTGCATATTCGCGCCGCTATAACTCTGCCAGTTCTCAAGCTACGTCGCTGTGCTTTAGCGCGCTCGTAGAACCTTTTACTGACTACAAAACCCACAAGCTGTTGCCAGAAGGATTCAAGCTTGACGGAGTTGTTGTGCTCCAAACACGTCCGCGCGTGTAATTTGGCACATCAACGGTCGATATTCTCCGCGTTCTTACTCGCTCAGATTACACTTCTCGCTATTATAAATGAAACCGTTCAATTCGCTATCAAAAACTCTACCGAACGGTACCCAACTTGGCAAAATATGAAAATATTGGTTTTCTGTGACGTCGTCGTGAGAGCAGACTCGGCTTAGCTCGTGCTCGTCCCCGAGGGGAAATTGTCAAAAAATCTGTTGCCAGAAGGATTCAAGCTTGACGGAGTTGTTGTGCTCCAAACACGTCCGCGCGTGTAATTTGGCACATCAACGGTCGATATTCTCCGCGTTCTTACTCGCTCAGATTACACTTCTCGCTACTATAAATGAAACCGTTCAATTCGCTATCAAAAACTCTACCGAACGGCACCCAACTTTGCAAAATTTGAAAATATTGGTTTTCTGTGACGTCGTCGTGAGCGCAGGCTCGGCTTAGCTCGTGCTCGTCCCCGAGGGGAAATTGTCAAAAAATCAGTTTTTCTGAAATTCGTCGAGATTGACATCGTTCGATAGAGCTTTTCAAGCTAAACAAAATCGTATTCTTGCAAGCGTCGAGTACTGAAATATGGGCAAGCAAAGGGCGGAAGAATCTTCAGCCGCTAAGTCCGTCGCCCTAAAACGGCAGCTTGGGTTAAGGCAATATAGGAAGGTGGAGAGTTGTGATCATGTCGGTGTGAAGAACCTTCACAACTCTGCTCACCTTCGCATTTTCGGGTTGATAGCTTTCCGGCTCTCACCGCAGTTGTCGACTGAATTCGGAAAAAATCCTGTCACTCAAGCCTAACCTGCATATTCGCGCCGCTATAACTCTGCCAGTTCTCAAGCTACGTCGCTGTGCTTTAGCGAGCTCGTAGAACCTTTTACTGACTACAAAACATCCGAACTGTTGCCGGAAGGATTCAAGCTTTACGGAGTTGTTGTGCTCCAAACACGTCCGCGCGTGTAATTTGGCACATAAACGGTCGATATTCTCCGCGCCCTTACTCGCTCAGATTACACTTCTCGCTACTATAAATCAAACCGTTCAATTCGCTATCAAAAACTCTACCGAACGGTACCCAACTTGGCAAAATATGAAAATATTGGTTTTCTGTGACGTCGTCGTGAGCGCAGACTCGGCTTTGCTCGTGCTCGTCCCCGAGGGGAAATTGTCAAAAAATCAGTTTTTCCGAAATTGGTCGGGATTGATACCGTTCGATAGAGCTTTTGAAGCTAAACAAAATGTTATTGTTGCAAGCGTCGAGTACTGAAATATGGGCAAGCAAAGGGCGGAAGAAACTTCAGCCGCTAAGTCCGTCGCCCTAAAACAGCAGCTTGGGTTGAGGCAGTGTAGGAAGGTGGAGAGTTGTGATCAAGTCAGGGTGAAGAACCTTCATCGTTCTGCTCACCAACGCACACTTAGGCCGTTAGCTTTCCGCGTCTCACCGCAGTGGTCGACTGAATTCGGAAAAATCCTGTCACTCAAGCCTAACCTGAATATTCGCGCCGCTATAACTTTGCCCGTTCTCAAGCTACGTCGCTGTGCCTTAGAGCGCTCGTAGAACCTTTTACTGACTACAAAACACCCAAGCTGTTGCCGGAAGGATTCAATCTTTACGGAGTTGTTGTGCTCCAAACACGTCCGCGCGTGTAATTTGGCACATCAACGGTCGATATTCTCCGCGCACTTACTCGCTCAGATTACACTTCTCGCTACTATAAATGAAACCGTTCAATTCGCTATCAAAAACTCTACCGAACGGTACCCAACTTTGCAAAATTTGAAAATATTGGTTTTCTGTGACGTCGTCGTGAGAGCAGACTCGGCTTAGCTCGTGCTCGTCCCCGAGGGGAAATTGTCAAAAAATCTGTTGCCAGAAGGATTCAAGCTTGACGGAGTTGTTGTGCTCCAAACACGTCCGCGCGTGTAATTTGGCACATCAACGGTCGATATTCTCCGCGCCCTTACTCGCTCAGATTACACTTCTCGCTACTATAAATGAAACCGTTCAATACGCTATCAAAAACTCTACCGAACGGCACCCAACTTTGCAAAATTTGAAAATATTGGTTTTCTGTGACGTCGTCGTGAGCGCAGGCTCGGCTTAGCTCGTGCTCGTCCCCGAGGGGAAATTGTCAAAAAATCAGTTTTTCCGAAATTGGTCGGGATTGATACCGTTCGATAGAGCTTTTGAAGCTAAACAAAATGTTATTGTTGCAAGCGTCGAGTACTGAAATATGGGCAAGCAAAGGGCGGAAGAAGCTTCAGCCGCTAAGTCCGTCGCCCTAAAACGGCAGCTTGGGTTAAGGCAATATAGGAAGGCGGAGAGTTGTGATCAAGTCAGGGTGAAGAACCTTCACAACTCTGCTCACCTTCGCATTTTCGGGCTGATAGCTTTCCGGCTCTCACCGCAGTTGTCGACTGAATTCGGAAAAAATCCTGTCACTCAAGCCTAACCTGCATATTCGCGCCGCTATAACTCTGCCAGTTCTCAAGCTACGTCGCTGTGCTTTAGCGCGCTCGTAGAACCTTTTACTGACTACAAAACCCACAAGCTGTTGCCAGAAGGATTCAAGCTTGACGGAGTTCTTGTGCTCCAAACACGTCCGCGCGTGTAATTTGGCACATCAACGGTCGATATTCTCCGCGCCCTTACTCGCTCAGATTACACTTCTCGCTATTATAAATGAAACCGTTCAATTCGCTATCAAAAACTCTATCGAACGGTACCCAACTTGGCAAAATATAAAAACATTGGTTTTCTGTGACGTCGTCGTGAGCGCAGACTCGGCTTAGCTCGTGCTCGTCCCCGAGGGGAAATTGTCAAAAAATCAGTTTTTCCGAAATTGGTCGGGATTGATACCGTTCGATAGAGCTTTTGAAGATAAACAAAATGTTATTGTTGCAAGCGTCGAGTACTGAAATATGGGCAAGGAAAGGGCGGAAGAAGCTTCAGCCGCTAAGTCCGTCGCCCTAAAACAGCAGCTTGGGTTGAGGCAATATAGGAAGGCGGAGAGTTGTGATCAAGTCAGGGTGAAGAACCTTCATCGTTCTGCTCATTAACGCGCACTTAGGCCGTTAGCTTTCCGCGTCTCACCGCAGTGGTCGACTGAATTCGGAAAAAATCCTGTCACTCAAGCCTAACCTGCATATTCGCGCCGCTATAACTCTGCCAGTTCTCAAGCTACGTCGCTGTGCTTTAGCGCGCTCGTAGAACCTTTTACTGACTACAAAACACCCAAGCTGTTGCCGGAAGGATTGAAGCTTTACGGAGTTGTTGTGCTCCAAACACGTCCGCGCGTGTAATTTGGCACATCAACGGACGATATTCTCCGCGCACTTACTCGCTCAGATTACACTTCTCGCTACTATAAATCAAACCGTTCAATTCGCTATCAAAAACTCTACCGAACGGTACCCAACTTTGCAAAATTTGAAAATATTGGTTTTCTGTGACGTCGTCGTGAGCGCAGACTCGGCTTAGCTCGTGCTCGTCCCCGAGGGGAAATTGTCAAAAAATCAGTTTTTCCGAAATTGGTCGGGATTGATACCGTTCGATAGAGCTTTTCAAGCTAAACAAAATGTTATTGTTGCAAGCGTCGAGTACTGAAATATGGGCAAGGAAAGGGCGGAAGAAGCTTCAGCCGCTAAGTCCGTCGCCCTAAAACAGCAGCTTGGGTTGAGGCAATATAGGAAGGCGGAGAGTTGTGATCAAGTCAGGGTGAAGAACCTTCATCGCTCTGCTCATCAACGCGCACTTAAGCCGTTAGCTTTCCGCGTCTCACCGCAGTGGTCGACTGAATTCGGAAAAAATCCTGTCACTCAAGCCTAACCTGCATATTCGCGCCGCTATAACTTTGCCCGTTCTCAAGCTACGTCGCTGTGCCTTAGAGCGCTCGTAGAACCTTTTACTTACTACAAAACCCACAAGCTGTTGCCAGAAGGATTCAAGCTTGACGGAGTTGTTGTGCTCCAAACACGTCCGCGCGTGTAATTTGGCACATCAACGGTCGATATTCTCCGCGCCCTTACTCGCTCAGATTACACTTCTCGCTGCTATGAATGAAACCGTTCAATTCGCTATCAAAAACTCTACCGAACGGTACCCAACTTGGCAAAATATGAAAATATTGGTTTTCTGTGACGTCGTCGTGAGAGCAGACTCGGCTTAGCTCGTGCTCGTCCCCGAGGGGAAATTGTCAAAAAATCTGTTGCCAGAAGGATTCAAGCTTGACGGAGTTCTTGTGCTCCAAACACGTCCGCGCGTGTAATTTGGCACATCAACGGTCGATATTCTCCGCGCCCTTACTCGCTCAGATTACACTTCTCGCTGCTATGAATGAAACCGTTCAATTCGCTCTCAAATGCTCTATCGAACGGTACCCAACGCGGCGAAATTTGAAAATATCGGTTTTCGGTGACGTCATCGTCAGCGCAGGCTCGGCTTAGCTCGTGCTCGTCCCCGAGGGGAAATTGTCAAAAAATCAGTTTTTCCGAAATTCGTCGAGATTGACATCGTTCGATAGAGCTTTTCAAGCTAAACAAAATCGTATTCTTGCAAGCGTCGAGTACTGAAATATGGGCAAGGAAAGGGCGGAAGAATCTTCAGCCGCTAAGTCCGTCGCCCTAAAACAGCAGCTTGGGTTGAGGCAATATAGGAAGGCGGAGAGTTGTGATCAAGTCAGGGTGAAGAACCTTCATCGTTCTGCTCATTAACGCGCACTTAGGCCGTTAGCTTTCCGCGTCTCACCGCAGTGGTCGACTGAATTCGGAAAAAATCCTGTCCCTCAAGCCTAACCTGCATATTCGCGCCGCTATAACTTTGCCCGTTCTCAAGCTACGTCGCTGTGCCTTAGAGCGCTCGTAGAACCTTTTACTTACTACAAAACCCACAAGCTGTTGCCAGAAGGATTCAAGCTTGACGGAGTTGTTGTGCTCCAAACACGTCCGCGCATGTAATTTGGCACATCAACGGTCGATATTCTCCGCGCCCTTACTCGCTCAGATTACACTTCTCGCTGCTATGAATGAAACCGTTCAATTCGCTCTCAAATGCTCTACCGAACGGTACCCATCTTTGCAAAATTTGAAAATATCTGTTTTCGGTGACGTCATCGTCAGCGCAGGCTCGGCTTAGCTCGTGCTCGTCCCCGAGGGGAAATTGTCAAAAAATCAGTTTTTCCGAAATTCGTCGAGATTGACATCGTTCGATAGAGCTTTTCAAGCTAAACAAAATCGTATTCTTGCAAGCGTCGAGTACTGAAATATGGGCAAGCAAAGGGCGGAAGAAGCTTCAGCCGCTAAGTCCGTCGCCCTAAAACAGCAGCTTGGGTTGAGGCAATATAGGAAAGCGGAGAGTTGTGATCAAGTCAGGGTGAAGAACCTTCATCGTTCTGCTCATCAACGCACACTTAGGCCGTTAGCTTTCCGCGTCTCACCGCAGTGGTCGACTGAATTCGGAAAAAATCCTGTCACTCAAGCCTAACCTGCATATTCGCGCCGCTATAGCTCTGCCCGTTCTCAAGCTACGTCGCTGTGCTTTGAAGCACTACTAGACCTTCTCACTTTCTACAAAACCCACAAGCTGTAGCCGGAAGGATTAAAGCATTACGGAGTTGTTGTGCTCCAATCACGTCCGCGCGTGTAATTTGGCACATAAACGGTCGATATTCTCCGCGCACTTACTCGCTCAGATTACACTTCTCGCTACTATATATGAAACCGTGCAATTCGCTATCAAAAACTCTACCGAACGGTACCCAACTTGGCAAAATATAAAAACATTGGTTTTCTGTGACGTCGTCGTGAGCGCAGACTCGGCTTAGCTCGTGCTCGTCCCCGAGGGGAAATTGTCAAAAAATCAGTTTTTCCGAAATTGGTCGGGATTGATACCGTTCGATAGAGCTTTTCAAACTAAACTAAATCGTATTGTTGCAAGCGTCGAGTACTGAAATATGGGCAGCAAAGGGCGGAAGAAACTTCAGCCGCTAAGTCCGTCGCCCTAAAACAGCAGCTTGGGTTGAGGCAATGTAGGAAGGTGGAGAGTTGTGATCAAGTCAGGGTGAAGAACCGTCATCGTTCTGCTCACCAACGCACACTTAGGCCGTTAGCTTTCCGCGTCTCACCGCAGTGGTCGACTGAATTCGGAAAAAATCCTGTCACTCAAGCCTAACCTGCATATTCGCGCCGCTATAACTTTGCCCGTTCTCGAGCTACGTCGCTGTGCTTTAGCGCGCTCGTAGAACATTTTACTAAATACAAAACACCCAAGCTGTAGCCGGAAGGATTCAAGCATGACGGAGTTCTTGTGCTCCAAACACGTCCGCGCGTGTAATTTGGCACATCAACGGTCGATATTCTCCGCGCACTTACTCGCTCAGATTACACTTCTCGCTACTATATATGAAACCGTGCAATTCGCTATCAAAAACTCTACCGAACGGTACCCAACTTTGCAAAATTTGAAAATATTGGTTTTCTGTGACGTCGTCGTGAGCGCAGGCTCGGCATAGCTCGTGCTCGTCCCCGAGGGGAAATTGTCAAAAAATCAGTTTTTCCGAAATTCGTCGAGATTGACATCGTTCGATAGAGCTTTTGAAGATAAACAAAATGTTATTGTTGCAAGCGTCGAGTACTGAAATATGGGCAAGGAAAGGGCGGAAGAAGCTTCAGCCGCTAAGTCCGTCGCCCTAAAACAGCAGCTTGGGTTGAGGCAATATAGGAAGGCGGAGAGTTGTGATCAAGTCAGGGTGAAGAACCTTCATCGTTCTGCTCATTAACGCGCACTTAGGCCGTTAGCTTTCCGCGTCTCACCGCAGTGGTCGACTGAATTCGGAAAAAATCCTGTCCCTCAAGCCTAACCTGCATATTCGCGCCGCTATAACTTTGCCCGTTCTCAAGCTACGTCGCTGTGCCTTAGAGCGCTCGTAGAACCTTTTACTTACTACAAAACCCACAAGCTGTTGCCAGAAGGATTCAAGCTTGACGGAGTTGTTGTGCTCCAAACACGTCCGCGCATGTAATTTGGCACATCAACGGTCGATATTCTCCGCGCCCTTACTCGCTCAGATTACACTTCTCGCTGCTATGAATGAAACCGTTCAATTCGCTCTCAAATGCTCTACCGAACGGTACCCAACTTTGCAAAATTTGAAAATATCTGTTTTCGGTGACGTCATCGTCAGCGCAGGCTCGGCTTAGCTCGTGCTCGTCCCCGAGGGGAAATTGTCAAAAAATCAGTTTTTCCGAAATTCGTCGAGATTGACATCGTTCGATAGAGCTTTTCAAGCTAAACAAAATCGTATTCTTGCAAGCGTCGAGTACTGAAATATGGGCAAGCAAAGGGCGGAAGAAGCTTCAGCCGCTAAGTCCGTCGCCCTAAAACAGCAGCTTGGGTTGAGGCAATATAGGAAAGCGGAGAATTGTGATCAAGTCAGGGTGAAGAACCTTCATCGTTCTGCTCATCAACGCACACTTAGGCCGTTAGCTTTCCGCGTCTCACCGCAGTGGTCGACTGAATTCGGAAAAAATCCTGTCACTCAAGCCTAACCTGCATATTCGCGCCGCTATAGCTCTGCCCGTTCTCAAGCTACGTCGCTGTGCTTTGAAGCACTACTAGACCTTCTCACTTTCTACAAAACCCACAAGCTGTAGCCGGAAGGATTAAAGCATTACGGAGTTGTTGTGCTCCAATCACGTCCGCGCGTGTAATTTGGCACATAAACGGTCGATATTCTCCGCGCACTTACTCGCTCAGATTACACTTCTCGCTACTATATATGAAACCGTGCAATTCGCTATCAAAAACTCTACCGAACGGTACCCAACTTGGCAAAATATAAAAACATTGGTTTTCTGTGACGTCGTCGTGAGCGCAGACTCGGCTTAGCTCGTGCTCGTCCCCGAGGGGAAATTGTCAAAAAATCAGTTTTTCCGAAATTGGTCGGGATTGATACCGTTCGATAGAGCTTTTCAAACTAAACTAAATCGTATTGTTGCAAGCGTCGAGTACTGAAATATGGGCAGCAAAGGGCGGAAGAAACTTCAGCCGCTAAGTCCGTCGCCCTAAAACAGCAGCTTGGGTTGAGGCAATATAGGAAAGCGGAGAGTTGTGATCAAGTCATGGTGAAGAACCGTCATCGTTCTGCTCACCAACGCACACTTAGGCCGTTAGCTTTCCGCGTCTCACCGCAGTGGTCGACTGAATTCGGAAAAAATCCTGTCACTCAAGCCTAACCTGCATATTCGCGCCGCTATAACTTTGCCCGTTCTCGAGCTACGTCGCTGTGCTTTAGCGCGCTCGTAGAACATTTTACTAAATACAAAACACCCAAGCTGTAGCCGGAAGGATTCAAGCTTGACGGAGTTCTTGTGCTCTAAACACGTCCGCGCGTGTAATTTGGCACATCAACGGTCGATATTCTCCGCGCACTTACTCGCTCAGATTACACTTCTCGCTACTATAAATCAAACCGTTCAATTCGCTATCAAAAACTCTACCGAACGGTACCCAACTTGGCAAAATATGAAAATATTGGTTTTCTGTGACGTCGTCGTGAGAGCAGACTCGGCTTAGCTCGTGCTCGTCCCCGAGGGGAAATTGTCAAAAAATCTGTTGCCAGAAGGATTCAAGCTTGACGGAGTTCTTGTGCTCCAAACACGTCCGCGCGTGTAATTTGGCACATCAACGGTCGATATTCTCCGCGCCCTTACTCGCTCAGATTACACTTCTCGCTATTATAAATGAAACCGTTCAATTCGCTATCAAAAACTCTATCGAACGGTACCCAACTTGGCAAAATATAAAAACATTGGTTTTCTGTGACGTCGTCGTGAGCGCAGACTCGGCTTAGCTCGTGCTCGTCCCCGAGGGGAAATTGTCAAAAAATCTGTTGCCAGAAGGATTCAAGCTTGACGGAGTTCTTGTGCTCCAAACACGTCCGCGCGTGTAATTTGGCACATCAACGGTCGATATTCTCCGCGCCCTTACTCGCTCAGATTACACTTCTCGCTATTATAAATGAAACCGTTCAATTCGCTATCAAAAACTCTATCGAACGGTACCCAACTTGGCAAAATATAAAAACATTGGTTTTCTGTGACGTCGTCGTGAGCGCAGACTCGGCTTAGCTCGTGCTCGTCCCCGAGGGGAAATTGTCAAAAAATCTGTTGCCAGAAGGATTCAAGCTTGACGGAGTTCTTGTGCTCCAAACACGTCCGCGCGTGTAATTTGGCACATCAACGGTCGATATTCTCCGCGCCCTTACTCGCTCAGATTACACTTCTCGCTATTATAAATGAAACCGTTCAATTCGCTATCAAAAACTCTATCGAACGGTACCCAACTTGGCAAAATATAAAAACATTGGTTTTCTGTGACGTCGTCGTGAGCGCAGACTCGGCTTAGCTCGTGCTCGTCCCCGAGGGGAAATTGTCAAAAAATCTGTTGCCAGAAGGATTCAAGCTTGACGGAGTTCTTGTGCTCCAAACACGTCCGCGCGTGTAATTTGGCACATCAACGGTCGATATTCTCCGCGCCCTTACTCGCTCAGATTACACTTCTCGCTATTATAAATGAAACCGTTCAATTCGCTATCAAAAACTCTATCGAACGGTACCCAACTTGGCAAAATATAAAAACATTGGTTTTCTGTGACGTCGTCGTGAGCGCAGACTCGGCTTAGCTCGTGCTCGTCCCCGAGGGGAAATTGTCAAAAAATCAGTTTTTCCGAAATTGGTCGGGATTGATACCGTTCGATAGAGCTTTTCAAACTAAACTAAATCGTATTGTTGCAAGCGTCGAGTACTGAAATATGGGCAGCAAAGGGCGGAAGAAACTTCAGCCGCTAAGTCCGTCGCCCTAAAACAGCAGCTTGGGTTGAGGCAATATAGGAAGGCGGAGAGTTGTGATCAAGTCAGGGTGAAGAACCTTCATCGTTCTGCTCATTAACGCGCACTTAGGCCGTTAGCTTTCCGCGTCTCACCGCAGTGGTCGACTGAATTCGGAAAAAATCCTGTCCCTCAGGCCTAACCTGCATATTCGCGCCGCTATAACTTTGCCCGTTCTCAAGCTACGTCGCTGTGCTTTAGCGCGCTCGTAGAACATTTTACTAAATACAAAACACCCAAGCTGTAGCCGGAAGGATTGAAGCATGACGGAGTTGTTGTGCTCCAAACACGCCCGCGCGTGCAATTTGGCACATCAACGGTCGATGTTCTCCGCGCCCTTACTCGCTCAGATTACGCTTCTCGCTATCATACTTGTCCAGCCCTTGTGCGCAGCGACGACGATGGTCACAAAGGATCCATTCTTCGTCGCATGACACTAGGAGCGGAATAGGAGGCGTTTACACGAACAATGTACTTTCGGTTAGACAAGAACGATGCAATCCAGGAAACTATGCGCGGATGGGTGCCAGCAGCTCTCATTTTGTTTAATCTTTTCAGGACATTGTCCGACGATGTCGTCGGACACTTTTTCTGCCGCGTGGGACAATGTCCGACGATGGGACAATGTCCACCATAAAAATAATTCATGGATAGTTATCAAACATTTAATGGTAAAATAACAACTAATGAGTCCAGCAGTAATACCTATGGCCCTGACGAACGCCTTGGTGAAGTCGAAATAGACGACGTCCACATTTCTACCGTCCTCCAAATCCCTAGTCCAATGATTAAGAGATTGTATCATCGCAGTCACAGTAGATTTGTCCTTTTGAAAGCCATGTTGATCTGCTGATATGGTAGAGTACTTCTGAAGATGTTCTACAATTACTTTATTTAATATTTTCTCGAACAGCGTCGGGAATATGGAAGTAATTCTAACTGGCATAAAGGTGATGGGCACATTATAAGGTGGCTTCTTAGGATTGGGAGTGACAATAGAATGAACCCTCCTGATAGGTACCTCAGCTCTCATAAAGCTAAGATGCTCATAGAGCTACTTACTATATGTGCTATTCTTTTAATAAAGCTCAAGGGAATATGGTCGGGAGCGAAGCTCTCAGACTGTGACCAATTCAGGAATAGATTAAGGATTTCTTACCTGTAAAACCAAACTGAGTCATCCATTAGCAGAACACTCTTATTAACATCCTCTGTTCCACGCCGCAACAATTCTACGGCCTATTATACAGACGTAATGTGGTTCTTGGAATACTTTGCAATGGACTAGTCGTTACACTCTGGCTGAACAACGTATGGATAGTAAAAACTGGCCAAACTCGTCACTTCTGAATTTAATGGACGATCATATTCTACTGAACACTGGGCTACATGGCGACCAGTTAGCATTACTAGGAACCTCACGGAGGGTAAGGCTTCAAAAATCAATGAAATCAATCGGAAAAAGTGCTTCTAGGCCATCGGTGCATTGGAATTTACTCTATGTGGACTGCTAGCAGTTGTAGTGGCAGTATTGGCAGCTGTCATCACCTACACGGCTCACAAGATCGAAACAACTATGAAGAACGCCATGTTCAGCAGCACGCTAAGGCGACATCATAAGCGGATGTTCACGTTATTGTGCTACAGGTATGACTACTCTTCTCTACTTTCTGTCCGACGGTTAGCGGAGTCCAGAACCACAGTTAGTTTTTCCTGAACGCTTTTTTGAAAACTTGAAAAGGAGGTCTGAAAGCGTGCGCGCAACCATCGTCAACCCCTACGACACTCCACATGGTGTGCCTTGGCAGTTGATAGGAGTGGCCGCCTCACATGTGCACACCGACGGAGTTTTGAGTTCGAGTCCGCGCACTGCCGATATTTTTGTACCTATTAGCTTGCTTACGCCTTCTTACAAACACGGTAGTCAATTTTAGACCACTAATGACTAAAAAAACAAATGCTGTCTATTTCATATGTGCAAGTCTTTCAACAATACCTATCTGCGCCATATCATTTGTCTGGAGATAAAAAGTCCTATCTTGCTCCTACCTTCCAGTCAATAGCTATGGTACAAATCTATGAAACAAGTGAGAAAATGCTCTTTCACAGGACCTTTTCTTCCGAAGCGTGCATGCCGTCAAAGAGGACTGATTACTCTAACGGTGATTGTTCGCTGTTGTCTTCCTCTTTACAGCAATCATCAGGTGTACAGTCGGCATCCACCTCCCCATCGAAACGCACCTATGAAGCCAACTGGATGATACGTGTGGGAAGGTCCCATTTTCATTACCATTCTCATTATACTCCTCTAATCTAAACTGCATCTTCTTCCTGACCGTTGATATCTCCATATATGGCATCCAGGAAGAGTTCATTTATGGTATCCGCAACCGCAATCTCTCCTTGTCGGAGAAGTGAAATTCGGTGCGTAGGTCGAAAGTAGTCGGTCGTTCCATTTTTAGTCCATTTTTAGTACACTTATGTAAGGATATGGCTCGGGTTCATAATATTCAACCGTAAGTTACGCGTATTTGCAGATAGGCATTGTTGAAAAAAGTGCACACGAATAAAGAAAACAGCCTTTGTGAGTTCTAGTCATTAATGGTCTAAAATTGACTCCTGTGTTCGTGAGAAGGCATAATAAAAGGAAACTAATAGGTGCAAAAATATCGGCAGTGCGAGGAATCGAACACGAAACCTCGCCGTGTGCACCTATGAGGCGGCACTCTTACCAATTGCGCCGCCGAGGAACACCTTAGCTGGTGTCGTGGGGTTTATGATAGTTGCGTGCTCGCTTTCAGACCTCCTTTTCAGGTCTTTAAAAAGCGTTCAGCAAAAACTAACTGTAGTTCTGGACTCCACTCGCAGGACCGTACATCCGGTCAAAACAGCATAGCAAAAGCTCAGCTTAAGTTGGGAACCTTCCCTTGTAAGACACATCGATGGATGATGGATTAAAGGGTGCCCGGTTTCCGAGGGGTTTGCCCCTTTGTTGGCTATTCGTTAGCCGGCAATATTTCGACCGCGTAGCGAACTACAAATTAGCTAGTACATGTCCTCAAAATCATTATCTTAAGAGTTGGGCACAAGAACTTCTGTGAAGTGGGCATTTGAACACAGAAAGGTTAGATGGGATATTGCCCAACTTCGGCGGAGATGGCACCGCTGGGAAGGGGACTGATCTGGTGTAGCAGCCCAAGTCGATTTTAGTTGAACTTCGCGCCGAGAACAACTTTCCATTCACTCGTTATGTAATTGGTATCAGGTGAGCCTGCGACAAACAGCCAGGATCCCTCTCAACAAAAGAGTCCGAAGGCATTCTAACGAGGGACATACGTGGCAACGCGCCGTTGAATTCATCCGTACTGCAGTATTTGGATTTGAAAGCTGTACTTGATTCTACCGAATTTCTGAGTATGTCGCTTTCGCCGAGTCATTGCAGCAGATTTCTTAGGTATATTATACCTCCGCAACCCGCCGTCGATGCAACAGTGTTGAGCGCGTAGCAACCAGGGATGACCGAGTAATGCGATTTTGAAAATCCTGATAACGGATAGCGGATAATTTTACCCAAAAATGGCCGGATAACGAAAAACGGATAATGAACAAGCAACAAAAAATAAAACTGTGTCTATACTCTTTGAAGAGGATCTTTCGCCTCTGTTGGTCAGCTAACGAGGGCGAACACCCTTCTTCGCGATGGCTTCTGAAGACGATGTGGATTCAAAACGTCCGGCCACTCTAAACAACGATCCACCACGTTCATCGACCTGAAGAAGGCATTCGACTCTGTCGAGACTGAAGCGGTCCTCGAAGCCCTGCTCACTCAAGGTGTTCCTACTTAGTACATCAGAGTCCTTCGAGAGCTGTGCAGTGGATTCACGACCAAGATCTCACCATTCTACAACGACGTCCTCATCGACGTAAAAAGAGGGGTTCGGCAGGGGGATGCCATATCCCCGAAGCCCTTCAGCGCCACCCTCGAAAACGTCATGCGCGAACTAGAATGGGAAGACATGGGAGTGAAGGTCGACGGCCGGCAACTACATCATCTTCGCTTCACTGACGACATCGTGCTCATAACACCGAGCATCAGCCAGGCGGAGCGAATGCTGGCCGACTTCGATCGTGTATGTGGCAACGTTGGACTGCAGCTGAATCTTACGAAGACGATGTTCATGAGGAACGGATGGGTTTCTGATGCCCCATTCTCACTCAACGGAACGAACATCTCCGAATGCTCCAGCTACGTCTATCTGGGTCGCGAAGTCAATATGGCCAACGACCTAGCGCCGGAGCTGAACAGGAGGAAACGAGCGGCTTGGGGAGCCTTCGAGAGCGTCGAAGAAGTCGCGAAGAAGACGAAGAACGTCCGACTCCGTGCCCACCTATTCGACTCCACTGTTCTTCCTGCCCTAACATACGCCTCAGAGACCTGGGCTATACGAAAGCAGGACGAACATGCCATCAGCGTCGCTCAGCGTGGAATCGAGAGGACGATGCTCGGAGTGACACGACTCACGCAAGTGAGAGAAGGCCTCCGGAGTTCCAAGCTTCGCCGACGTTCGAAGATCAGAGACGCTGTCGCGTGGGCCAAGTTGTTGAAAATTAGGTGGGCCGGCCACGTAATGCGCTTCGCAGACACCCGCTGGACGAGAGCCGTTACCGACTGGATTCCGTGGGATGTCAAGAGAACACCAGGACGCCCACCAACGCGTTGGTCGGACTTCTTCGTGAAAGCCCTGAACGACCGATATGACGCTCTTCGTGTCCCTCGAGCAAGGAGGATCCATTGGAGCACTATGGCACGCGACAGGGACGAATGGAGACGCTGCCGGCGCCCGCTCGAGCAAGTCGATAATCTACGAGACGACAGGTGATATTATGAAAACTCTATGGAATCCTTTGGGAATGTTGGAGAAGTCAGTAGAACTGCCTTTTGTGCGCTCTCTGCACCAATTTCAAGAAGAAAGTGAGAAGAGTGATAAGATCCTCTAGTTATCAAAACAAGACTATTATTTATTTATTTATTTATTTATTATTTATATTTATGAGGACTCTGCTCAGCTGACACTTTGGCATTTGGAAAGACGAGGGAACCTTGAAAGATCACTCGTCGAAAAATCGTTTCACACTACAGCAGTGTGAAACGAAAGTGGAAAAGGGCGAAGAAGAGTGCGGGGTACTAAACAGTTGACTCTCTGAAAAGTCGAAAGGCTGATACGTTATCTCGGATGAAGACAGATGTGAAACTCATCGCGTTTCTCGCATGCATTCGAATTCGAGTATTCAGAGAAAGGCTTTTCTCAAAAAATCGCGTTTTTTGAGTGTACTCGAATTCGAATGTTCCGAAAAAAGCTTTCGAATATATGCGAATTCGAATATATTCATAATTTATAAGCATTCGAAACCATTCGAATAAATTTCGAGGGCAAAACTGTAAGATCCACCCATGGTGGCAAGCGAAATATAGTCGACCTTACCGACTACGTTACGTATACTCCAGTGAGGGAATACGTAATTTGATCTTACTAGACTATATTGCCTTCTATTATTGTTCACAACCACTCTTATGGTGAAGAGAATCTTCTATTCTAACCTTTAAACATCATGTCCAAATCTTGAGAGTTAGTCAATTTTTTGTTCGTTATCCGGCCTAAAATCCACCGGAAACTTACAAAGTGGATGGCCCGAAACCCCCGGAAACCGGATAACGGATAACGGTTAATCCGCGCATTCCAGTTAGCAACCCACGCTACACTGTCCCGAGCGACATCTCCGCGACGGGGGGGGGGGGGCAGACATAACTCCAACGCCGCGCGAACCCCACCTGGCGTCGCGCACAGTGCGCGACGAAATTGGACGAGATGTCAGGGAGACGGTCAGGAGGTACACCCACCCTCTGCTGGGGTGCGTGCGATCTTCCTCTCATCCCCTTGCTCACCCACCCCAACCCCCTAGGCTTCATCGAGAGTCTAACGGCTGCCTCGCGAAACATTTGACACGCAAAACAGAAGTTTCCGGTCCGCAGAACAGCCAATGTACCTCCTATCGCGCTGCCGAGTTGTCGCGGTCCGACTGCTTCCGACAGGGACGGCTAGTGACTCGCGCTAGAGCGCGAAAGTGTGTGCCAGCGACGTGGACCGCGCAGAAGAAGCAGAGACATGAGATGAGGATGAGACAAGTCTGATGTCTCCTGGTAGGGAAAAGGGAGCCTTGTTAACAAAGTGCGGGCGGAAAGAAAGAGACTCCATCGATTTCAAACGAGTGAAGGGAAACGGTCAAGGATCCGGTGAAGGAAATTCGAAACAAGAACTGGGACGGGATTACTAACTAGAATTTTCGCAAGCTTGTAAGTTTCTGTTCGGAAAGGGGGGGGGGGATGAGCGCACTAATCCGTAGCTATTCGCTTAAATTTGACTTTGCGCTACACTTGACCGTTACCAACTCACTTGTAATGTAACTGGCGAGCACTCCTTTAGCAAACACTAAGAACCTGCGTAGTTCTCCAAGCAGAAGCAGAGGCATTTTACTGCTTAGTTTTTTCAAGCGCCTCCACCGAGAGTGTTCCTCTTTCGTTTCATTTGGGGCTCCTTGTGGTGGTACCAGGAGGGGTTAACTATGCTAGGTAAGTAAGGTGTCTGGTGGAGTAGAGCGCAAACCGAAACCAGTGCTCTACTTTAAGGTCTCTAAAGATACACACGAAGCTCCCTCCATCTTGCCCTGTATATAGGCCTCGCATGCCCATTGCTAGGTGAATGCTAAAGAAGGAAGTTGTCGATTTATTAATTTTACAGCAGGCATAACTAGCTTGACTTAAAGATGAAACGAACCTTTTTACATGTTTTATATTTTGTGACATAACATTCTTTTAATTAATTATAAAGATAAAGGATAAAGAATAAAGTACGGCGTTACTCAATCCCTTTTGGGATGCGCCAGCGCATTCTACTTCTACGGGATGTCGCGGAGGCGAGTTGAATGCGTATTTGGCCATACAATGAATGACTTGCAGTGGCCAGCCGATGAGCAAGTCAGCGCTTTATCCTTCCCAGACACGTCTGGTACCAATTCACCGACCCCGGAGGGATGGAAGGCTTGGTTGGCCTGGGCGGAAAATCCGAACCAGGAACCTGGTATCGTGTGCACGCGACCGTCGGCGCCTCCTCCGACTACGCTACACGCACCCAATTAATTATAATTTTAAAAATTCTAATATTTTACACCTTTCTTTACTTTTTTGAATTTTACATGTTCTTATGTTTTATATTAAAGAAAACAGCAATAAACCTAAAAAACTAGGGAAGCTTGAGCACTGGCGAAATTTCGTGCTCCGTGGCTAACCATGCGTCAGCGGGCGCACGTCCGCGTTTCAGCGCCGCGATGTCGCATTGGAGTTACGTCTCGGAGCCCTCCGCGGCAGCTTGTCGCCTCTCCTCTGGCGGCGGAGAACTCGCGTCTGTACTCTCCCTCTCGTGCCAAGAAACACAGTGGACCCACTCTCTCTCGCCCGTCATGCAGGGGCTTCCGCGGTGTCGCGTCAGCTTCACGGAATGACCGTGTTCATTCTGTGAAGCGGCTGAAGCCAGTGCTGACGCCGGGAGCCAGATGTGAAGCGAAGTGTGCCATGAGCGCGCCGCCACCCCTGACACAGAGACTCAGCGTCCTATTTTTGCCCTATCTTTCGTCACTGGAACTGCTCCAACGGTGCTGGTGTGCCCAACCCTTTAGAAAGCTTTCAGAGGAGAAATCTCAGCACGTACAAGAGCATGTCAAAAATCTTTCCCGACAGGTCATGATCTCTCAGGCCCTACGCACACTTTCACGGCGTGGCGACAGGCCAATTTCCAATCACAGGGCAGAGACGAAGGGCTTGCCACCGGCGACAGGCAGTGCCACGCCGTGCCACCACACTTCCGTCTGCGAAGCAGAGGTTGTTCAAACTTCACGACGGGAGTAACGGCAGCGACGAAGGCGACAAGCCAAAGCGTACATGTCAATTTTTGCCAACCAGTCAATCGATACGTATGCTTTGCCGTGTTGTTGCCGTCGCTCAAGTCGCGGTGTATGAACAGGCATTCAGTGGCAATGAGCAACGGCGACACCGTAAATGTCGCTGCGGCAATAATGATTCAGGCCGTTATTCCTGCAGCCGCCGCCAGGTTCTGTCTGCTCTCTTGCCGGAAACGGTAGAAGTGGTGGATTGGAGCGGTGAGCCGCTTTCCTAGTCGAGCCTACTGCCGCCACCCCACTCTACCCCTTCGTAGCCTGTCCCACTCAAGCATGGAGTGTGAAGGAGCGGCGCGGCAAAAATGAGGAAATGCGCCGCATACTCCTTTCTTTCAAGGCTCCGCCCGGGTCTTGCCGCTCGCCGCGTGCTGTTCTGTTGTGAAAATTGGGGCGCTAACTGCTCAATTGTTCGTAAATAGAAAATTCGGTACATGTGGCTTAGGAGCACTGTAGGGGTGCGGGAACGTTCAGCGGGAGTGCGGGTGGCTCCTAGCATAGTCACAGCAACCAACCGCGGCAGCGATCGCGCCATGCGATTCTCTCAGTGCGCAATACGGCCATGCTGTGCGTCAGAGCGACGTGTGCCGAGAATTCTAAGCAGTGTGTTTTGTTGGCATACATGTGCCAAACACATTACATTCTTTTCACCTCTACTGAAACGACTACCTCTGGCCGAAGTTACGATTATTTGAATTTAGAGGCCGAAAACAACGGAAACTTTCGGTGCGACCGAATAGAACGTAAGAGAGTAAAAGCGGAACCCAGCAGGAAGGAACCGGTGGCCCGATCTCATGAAAAAACTTGACGTCAACAGCGCTATCAGTTATGTAATTGTGCTACTGCTACACGCATGGTTGTTGCTTCTGAATAAAGGCACCATTTTTAGACAGCCTGTCCGTTCGGCTTTCTGCACGTTCCATTTTTTGTTGCATTTGTAATCTTCTTCGCTGGACTAACGTTGGATCCTATCGTGGCATCGCTCTGCTCCATCTTAATGGCGTTGTTTCCGCTGCTTAGTCCCATTATCATAATAGGCTTCCTGAAGGATTACAGACGACATTTACTTGTATCATTTGGGATCTGTAGACCACGCTCCGAAGCATCGTCAATTTCCCTACATCCAACAACACAAGCAGAACTTAGTCGCTGACTACGCTGGTGGCCAACGGAATGTGCTAGGAGTACATTTAATGCAATGTGATCAGGGATGTGCGGAAATTTTTCTGGAAAAAGCGGAAGACGAAAGACGGAACGGAAACGCTCAAAAATGGCCGGAAACCGGAATACGAAACGCGGAAACGGAAATGACACATGATCGCCTTTTTTCAAAAATTGCATCTGAAACGGAGTCAAAAGCGGCTTCTACTGACCTTTTCTTGCTCAGAACTTTGCGAGCAGCAGAATCTTCCACAGTTTAATGCTCATCCTCATCATAACATAACATAACGAAGCCATGAATTCATAATATTATTATGATCACCTTTTAGCTATGGCTGAGTAAGCGAAAATAAATTCAGGATCTTATCTCACTATTTCTCACTATTTCAACGTGCAATCTTTCCATATCTAGTTCCTACGACGGGTTTTTCACTGACTTTTTTGATGGTGATATTTTTTGAACGGTAGAATTAACCGACTTAACCAATTGAGGTTACTCACAGACCCGCATAAAAAGCCGACTCGGGTAAAGTCTAACATTGGAGTAGCCACCTGAATCATTTTCTGACCAGGAAAGAGATTCCTCTCAACACTTTTAGAAACCAGTGGCATCATGGATGACGTGGGGACTGCACAGATATCTGCATATTCAATGTTAACAGTTACACTGTAATCACCAAAACTAGTACTCAGAATTCATTCTGGGCTCTAAGATGATAACTGGATGACTGATTAGTCATGGTGGGTCCACACTTCCACAGGAATATTCAGCCTGTGCCAGCCTAGAAACCTTTTGCCCAAGGTGACACAGCTGGATAGTTCCTAGATGGTTCTCGAAGCAATAGTTTTGCGTCAGAATTCAATAAGTCACCACAGTCAATCAAAACAAAAACTCTTGGTAGATATTCGTGATGCTTCATTAAAAAATGTGATGCATAACTCTATATGGATGAATATCACACCTAACGAAATTAAAAATTGGAATTTGCAAATTTGGTCAGGAAAACTGATGTAATCTTGAAGTAGACAACCGCATGCCACAGCCTTCACTGAACCCTTTGTTTCGTGATACTGCAGTGTATGCTTACTAAGTTTTTAGTTTTTTTTTTCTGTATGCTCACTAAGCTATTTGTAGCTAATGGATCAAGGATCTTAATGGTTATACAAATGTTGAGTGCATTTTCTTAGCATACAGTGCAAACATAGCCTTGTGGCACATTAATTTTGCCCTGCACCCAGCCGTTGCCATTTGTGAATGCTTTTTTGGTAGTCTAACCAATTCCAAGAATGTAAATACTAGAGTTGTCAAACAGTATTTCTCTGACAATTCTATGAAAGAGAAATCTTTTTCACTGATACGTGGATTGTGTTCAATAGAAAACTAGTTTGGAGCAGTGCCCATTTCCGTTTCCGCCTTCCGGCGCAAAAGCAGGCGGAACACGGAACGGAACGGAAGAGCCCAAAATGGCCGGAAACCGGAATTCGGAACACGGAAACGGAAATTCCGCACATCCCTGAATGTGATGCTTCCACTCTATGTGATTCTCGTTTTGTTCCGATAAATGTATTCTACTGACGATGAGTCTGATTCCTGCACTTGAAGTCTGATATAGCAACCACACCGGTCAGTGGCTAATAAATGATTTTTTTTTTTGAAATTTCACACGAACGAGTATTTAACAGCTGTAACAATTGAAGTTGTAATCTACTACGTGGTAAGGAAAACTCTGTCAATTTTCGAGGTTTATGTATATTCAGAGAGCCACAGTCGGCTCAGAATACATCTTTTCACCCAAACTAAAAACTGGATATACCCTCTTCTAGTGATAAAGAGCACGTTTTCTTAGAAAAAAATACATGAATGATAGCGTTTGAAATCACCGAAGGCGAAATCGGTCTCATGTTGTTTCACTAGCAGTTTCCCTGATGATAGCATCCGAATGATCGCTAAAGAAGCAGTCTGTTAGAACTATAGCATGTATGCACATAGGTGAACATGTCGCACAGAGACGATCTTTCATCTATCTAGGGTTCGTTCAACTTTCATGTTACGATCGTTGAAGTCCGCTCAGCGTTAAAGAAGTAATCAGACACTACCATTCATAGGCTTCATACTTAAATACCCTTAATGACCTAGCAATGTAATCCTCTAGATTTAGCCATTTATTTATTTATTGAATACGACACATAGACGTGCCATAGTCAGAAACGTCAGACAGGAAGAAAAAATATATGTATACATAATGATAAAAATATTACTAAGCTGTACAATAAGGTAGACAATGTTTCGTTTAAGGTGTCTAGAGTCGCACATGCTAGAACATAATATGGATTCCATACACAATTTGGCAGAGAGTAATTTGAAGCGGCTAAACTCTTTGATAGACAATCTATTAAGTATTTAGCAGGCTAATTCAACTCACCTTTATAATTTTTCATAATTGAAAATCAAGGGGCTAGTTTTTTTTAAATCATCATTCATTGGCATGCTAGCGATTCTAATTCTAACAAGATAACTCTTCTACCCGTACTAATTAGGGGCAGCGTGAAGACGGCAATCTAGAAGAAAGAAACATTTTGAGCGTTGCTTTCCTTCTCTGCTCTTAGAAGCACGTAATAAAACCAACACAGCTCTTCTATGAGCTCAGAAAGCAATGAAATGGCTCTTCTGGATAGCCTAGGAGGAGCGGAAGAGGAAAAATGAGGAAAAGGGGTTTAATGACGAAGACGAAGACGACACAGTGAAGCTGTGAAGCAGTAAAAATGACGTCGTTAAAGGAGCTCACTCACGTTAATGTCCTCTTGGGAGTTGAAGTAACGCCCTTACATTGAACGTCGATTTAAATCTTCGGCGACAGCAGACGTCCACTGAAACGGAAATTCAGTAACGAGACAGGCTGTCAGACCAGCTGACACTGAATACGTTGAGAGATTACGTATAACAAAGCAGCTATGAAAGGGGAATCTTGCATGAAGGACTCAAAAATGAGCGAGAGATCGATGGCGCCTTCAAGATCACGAGCGGTGTTCGGGGTGGTCCGAAGAGGGGCCAGTCAGCGGTGATTGACCCGGATCGTCATGACCTCCGTAGGCCAGTAGCCACCTCCCCTCGGTGTGGTGCCAGTTCGAATAAAAAACAGAAAAATGTTATGTGAAAGATAAAAAGAGATCGGATTTGACCAATCTCTCTTCAGAATGGACCACGCATTTTACTTTTACGTGATATCGTGGAAGCGCATTTGGCCATATAATGACAAGCGGTGGACAGTCAATTCAGGTGCTCCACTCGGTGTGCTCAGCGAACAGATCTGATATCAGTTCGCTAACTGTGGAGTGATCAGAGGCCTAATAATGCTGGGATGGAGCCGAACCTGAAACCTCGTTTCACGGAGCCTACCACTGTCAGCGCCCCCTCCGATTGCGCTTGCACGTGCCCTTAAGCAAGGAGTGTGTTCGAAATGACATATTTAGATGAACGCCTTTCACAAATTCACGACTTGTTCAGTTCTGAAACACGCACGATAAACTCAGTAAAGAGCCAGATTGTTAAAGCCGCTTGGAATGCGCCGTGTACCTTACACGATGTCTACAGATCCACCGTATAAACGACTTGCAGACGCAGAATAAGCATTTGCCGTGTCAAAGTAACCCAGTTGGTTATTACTCACTTTTCCGACGTCTACCTCATGTGGCGTGCTAAATAAATAAATAAATAAATAAATAAAAAGATAAATAAATAAATAACAGAGAGATCTGTCTTCGATGATTTTGGATAAAAATAATTTTTTTGGGACCCGGGGAAATAATTTTTTTGACAGTAAGGCGTGGTTTAGCCCGGATTAAGATCGACACCATCGAAGAGCCATTTCCTCAACTTTAAATTTGACCCAAATACATAATGATCTACGAAATCAAGCAATCTATCGCCGAAACGTTGGCCAGTAAATAAATCCGTCTACCAACCTCGTGTAGAGCTCAACACGCACAACAGCAAGCAATCTATATTGTACACTGACCGCTTAAATTTACAGTAGTGAACAAAGTTCAGGACAAGTCCTTTTAAAACAAATCTTTGTACTCCGACAAAGTACAAATGGTTCAAGCACCTATCACGCATTCAAGCACGAACACCAAAACCGACACCAAACATGTGATTTTCGGACACAGTAACCCACAAGCAGACAGCAAGAAAATGTAAAAAAGCTAATCAGCTTTTAATTATTAAGAAAGGACACTTACCAGTGTGGATAGCAAATGATAAGGAAATTCAATCCCTAAGGCCATCACTAAAATGCTTTAAAACATGCCATGTCATGGATGTCGGGAAGTGTCACTCCTTAGTGCCAATACGGCACCCTTTTCATGCATCCTTTAGTCTGGTGGAAATACAAGAACGAATAAGGTGAACGCGGCACAGCTGGCAGGAGGCCTGAGTTCGTGTGAGCCCTAGTTTATATACTTGTGCTCGAATAATCGAATTCGAATAATTATTCGAATAATTTATTTGAATTCGATTTTCGATTATTTGATTATTCGAGTTCCGTAAATTCGAATAATTATTCGAATTCGATTATTCGAGTTTAGCAAATTCGAATAATTATTCGAATTCAATTATTCGAGGCTTGCTATTTCGAATAATTATTCGAATTCGATTATTCGAGGTTTGAAAATTCGAATAATTATTCGAGTTCGATTATTCGAGGTGCGAAAATTCGAATAATATTCGAATTTCGAATACGTGGTTGTTTCGAATGTGGCATAATGATGATTTTTGTGAGCGGCGTTCTTTCGGTGACGATTGTTTTCGACAGCACACCGTCAGGAGCTCACCGTAACGAAAACGCATTCAATATCCTACTATACATAGAAGGGTAGTGTGTGTGCGTGCGTGTTTCCATCAGTCCATCACAACTGGCGTGGGGAAATGGCGTATTGGCGATACTGACCGAAGTTGATGGCGATGGACTGCGGTCCGAAGCTTCAGCCGTTGGGGTCTCGTCGATCTCGCTGAACACAAATTTGAAGTTCGTTTTTGAAATTATCGGTTGAAGTTGATCGAGCTATTGATTTTCTATGGGGAATTCGTTGAAGCGAATCAATTGTAGGACCGGTCTTCGTCGATATTTTCGAAATCTAACTTCACATTTGCGTTCTCTGCGACCACGACTGTCATCGATGTCATACACTTGAATACTCTGCACAATAAACACAAATTTCGACGGAAAATTAAAAAAAGAATTCAGATTCGTGTTTAGTGACCTCGATTACCTCAGGCCTGAAGTTTCGATCTTGTTGAGTGATATTTACGAAAAATCGATAATTTGATTAATATCTCTTGATGACAACGATTATTGCAAAAACTAACTTAAGATTCGTGTTCAGCGACCTCGATTACTTTGGGACTGAAGCTCACAGTTTGCATATATGACACGATAATATACCATTTTCAGTTGAAATTCAACGTTTTTCGAATCAAATTCAACGTTGTTACACAGGGAAGATTCCAGAAGAACGTTGAAATTTATTTCAAAAACGTTGAATTTCGGTAGAAAATGCCGTATAACTCTACAATTTGATTGGCTGACGATTCCTGTGAGATAAAGAAATGAACAAATGGAGTGAACGGTTTTTTTTTCAAAGGTTTGCACTTGTGCGTAGATGTTTTGCACACGTATTTCTGTAGGAAATTTTTTGTAGGATTTTGTTTGCAGGAAAAGTTTTCATGTCTTGCCATTTAACGAGTATTGTCAACGGTTCTGAGAAGATATTGAATATCTTCATTATTTGCTTTTTTTAAAGAATCCAAATCTTTTATTTTCTCTCTGGCGAATGTTGTCGTTGAACTTACTTTACTACATTTACTTGAACCTATACAATGCTCTTTTGGAGTGAGTAAACGGTATCAAACGAAATTGGCTAACACAAAAATCGCATCGTCCTTATTAATACATCCCGGTGCAAAATTGTAGATACCCCCGATTTGTCCATTAGTACCCGAAGGGTCCGCTGCCTATGCTCAGCGGTTACCATCGTATTCCTCACTATCGAAAGCCTCTATAGAAGAATTTTAAGCAGGTTATCTTATTAGTGCAGGATACCACGAACTTTTATTGAAAATTTAACGAATGGAGACCGTGCAAAATATAAGTTCCCTTCATAAAAAACCTGATTAATCACAAAAGTCCCTACAGACAGAGTAAGATTAGTACTTCATCACCTTTGTTGCAACCATATCGAAAATTCTGTTTTTCGTACTACTAATTAAGTTATCAATAACAGTTCGTTTAACATTGGCTCATGCATGAAGTATGGCGTTCTTCAGATCAGAAACCGATGTCTCAGCGGTTCCATTTTTGTACACTTTGTGTACAAGAATGCCAACCTCTTATAAACCTTGTGGAAAGGGTACAGAATAACTAACTACAAGGTTCGTATTCGCATTGGCGGGTTCCTTTACTCTATGGTACCTAAAGCATCAATAAGGAACAAATACCTGGGTTTCACACATTGGCTTCTCGCAGGAAATTCTTTGATATTTGTCGGGTTTATAAGTTAATCCACTTTTAGCGCTTTGTAGGCTCTAAATTCTTTGATCTGCGTGCGTCTCAAACAAAAGGGGAGCCTGAGAAGTTTCCTATCAGTCGACCTAGGAGTAAGCTGAAGGTGGCCCTTTCTCCTCATAGGACATTGGTTTGACTCGCTCTAGGCGAGTCTTCATGTTGTTGTGTTGTTGTAATACTTTTTTCTGCCGCTTGCGCTTATCGCGAACGTATTGAATAAATAAATAAATAAAATAAAATAAACCTGCAGTTGACTGCGATACGTGTGTGGATGCATTATCTTGTTGGAAAATGAGGTTGTGCCTACGAAGTCTCCTTAAATATGGCAAAAGATCTCGGAGCAATTCCTGGTAGTCTTCACTGTTCATCCTACACGAGACGAACTTCCGAAACGAACGAGCAAGTCCGCATCCAGAAAACGCAGCCCAACCATGAGACTTTCACCGTCAAAGTTGCGCCTAGAGGATACTCTACCTCTTTTCTCAGATCTCTCCAGTAGTGTAAAAGAAGAGGAATCTTGATGGGCCCGACGGGTACAGACACTATTCGAGAGATTTGAGGAGAGAGAGAAGCGAGTATTCTACAGGTGCTACTTTGTCGGTGGAAGTCTCATGGTTTCGGCTGCGTTTTCTGGATAGAACTTGTTGCCTTGGAGTTCGTCTTGCGTAGGATGAACAGTGAAGACTACCAGAAATTGCTCGGAGATTACCTTCTGCCATATTTCAGAAGATTTCGTAGGTACAACCTTATTTTCCTACAAGATAATGCATCCATACACGTATCGCAGTCAACTACAGGTTGGCTCAACTCCAACAGAACTCAACATTTGAAGTGGCCTAGCTGTTCTTCAGATCTCAACCCGAAAACTAGAAAGCTAGTGGGACATTCTTGTACACAGTGTACAAAAATGGAACCGCTGAGACATCGGTTTCTGATCTGAAGAACGCCATACTTCATGCATGGGCCAATTTTGAGCGAACTGTTATTCATAACCTAATCAGTAGCATGCAAAATAGGATTTTCGATATGGTTGCAACAAAGGTGATGTGACGAAGTACTAATCTTACCTTGTTTGTAGGTACTTTTGTGATTAATCAGATTTTCTATGAAGCGAACTTATATTTTGCACCGGTCTCCATTTCTTAAATTTTCAGTTAAACTTCGTGGTATCCTGCACTGATAAGATAAACTGCTTAGAATTCTCCTATAGAAGTTTTCCATAGTGAGGAATACGATGGTAACATTACTGGACCTCGGCAGCGGGTTCTTCGGGTACCAATGGACAAACCAGGGGAACCTATTTTGCACCGGGTGTATTAAGTTATAATAAAGTTTATTCGATTATTCGATTTTTTCGAATATTCGATTATTTGGAAATTCGAATAAACAAAAAATGGGGTTATTCGATTATTCGGAAATTCGAATAATTAAAAAATGGGGTCATTCGATTATTCGGAAATTCGAATAACCAAAAAATGGGGTTATTCGATTATTTGGAAATTCGAATAACTAAAAAAATGATGTTATTCGATTATTCGCTCATTCGAATTTTTGAAAAATGGGGTTATTCGATTATTCGGAAATTCGAATAACCGAAAAAATGGGGTTATTCGATTATTCGTTCATTCGAAAAATTTTAAAAAAGCACAAGTATACTAGTTTATACTTGCGCCGCTGCGCGGCACTGCACGATGCTCGGGATAGATATCGACCGGACGGAGCGAAAAATCGATATCTATACGATCGTGATGCCGCGCCGCGTGGCTGCGCAAGTATAGACCAGGGCTGACGCCGCGTGAGTCGATTGCCAGTGCCCAGATCCTTCAAACCATTCACCTCTTCCCTCCCGCGGTTCATGTATTGGTTTGAAATTGTCATTCCGCAGGCCACCGAAAGTGACTGTACAGGCGAAGTGTGCACTCCATTTGCTCCCAGAATATGCCATAGGAGGATGCCTGGCGCATCCTAAAGACAGATTGATCACATGGATCTCCCCCCCCCCCCCATATCAAACTGCACATTTGTGCTATAACATGTTTCTAACGCCAAGACTCATTGCGACTCTTGTATTAGGTCCTTGGAAATTCAGAATTATAAGTTATCTCCCGATTATATATGGTAATAATGTGGCAGCAATCAAAGGATGCATTTCCAAAGGAAGCAGTCTTATTTAGTCATCAGCACCTTACTGAGAGCACTGAATAAATGATGAAGATCGACGTTGACGAACCTGGTTAGGGGAGCAGCCATGCATTCTACTTTTACTTGATGTGGTTGCAGATTTGAGTGCGTATTTTTGTCCTAAGGATGTCCTAAGGATCAGAGGAGGCGCCAGTTGTCACGCACACTCTCATTGCATGATCTTGGTCTATTTTGCTTGCCCGAACTGTGAATTTACTCCCTGGGAAGGATAAAACACCGCCTTGCATATTGACTTAACATCGTAGGTCGTTGTATGAACCAAAAACACATTTAAATCGTCTCTTCCACGATATTCCAGTGAAGTGGAATGCGTGGCGCATCCCGCATAGGGATTTACGAGCACCGATCTTTATCGTTTGTTCAGCCTACATAGTGACTTGCAGAAGCAAACTGATAGCCATACTGTTGGAGGGATGCAAGGCCTCTTTATTTTAGAACGTTAGCACAAGTCGTGATGCACGCTAGAGCTGCGTCTCCTAATGCACCAGCCATTGGAACGCTTCCTGGAGTACTCGCCGAAAAACTGGTCTTCGTCCCATATTTTATTTGAGTAAATCTTTCTTCGAAAACGAAAAAGTCAATGAATTCAGGTTTTAAAGGCCTTCCACTCTGTTTCTGAACCTACAGTGGGGTTGTATCGGCACCTCGCTTTCATCTTTTCAAAAGCGGTGACTCCAGGAGACGGTGAAGCATGGGGCTCGATTTTTTCTATTTAGACCCAACCCCCTCCCCCTCTCCCCCCTTCCGGAGCGGATTTGGTACGACTCCGCTCCCTGTCCCCAGATGACTTAAGTGCTTTGAAGCGCTCCTCGAATGGATGAAGGGATTGCAACCGAAGGATAGATTTGTGTCTCATCTGAAAGAAGCAACACCAGAAAGTGAAATTCAATTATGATTTTCTGCAAAAATCGACCAGAAATCGAAATTTTCTGGTTTCAAAAAGCTAGCAGGATTTCCGAAGCTCGAAAGACCTACCGAGTTATGAGCATTTATTCAAAATGACCTCATTTTTTCGGTCAAAAATGGACCCCCCGCCTAAGAATCTTTTTTTGGAAACTGTTTCTCATATGTTGACTTATTTTCTTCTAGTTTTTAAAATGCTGAGAGGTTTCAAAAAACGAAAAATTAATCGAGTTATGATAATTCTTGTGAACGCCCAATTTTGTTCCTCCAGCGACGTTGATGCAAGATTTAATTATTCATTCATATCTCTGTGCATTGGCCAAGATTTGAAATTTTTTGGGACAGAGTTTTAGCTGCATACGTAGTTTGCTTCAGGTACGAAGTAGTTTCGTTTTTATGAAAAACGAGAATCTTGAACACAATCCCCCTTATCAATTCGTGGATCGCAGTGGAGGTGAAAGCAAACTAGGCGACAAGCATAACTAATGCGACCAAACAGGAACTTCATTAGTTCTGAATTCCTTCCGGGATTTCTATATGCAGCTCCCACCTTCGAATTCGCTATGATGTGGTTCTAAATTAAATCTAATTGTGGAAAGTAAGTGATTACGAACATAAATATTTAGTCCTGCAGTGCGGTAAATCCATATCTTTAAAAGTTTATTCTGAAGAAATTTTTATCCCTCCTTCCAACGGTGTCTGCATGTGTGTTAGGCAAAAAAGGTTGCGCAAACATATTGCTTGAGCTGCCACATTCAAATTGAAATATCTTTGCTCGATCGTCGCTCTGCTAGCCGGAATAAACCTTGTCAAAATCTTCATGTGTTTGACAAAATTTGCTGCGATTTTGCGCGACTACGTGAAATCGTTAACTCTCGTTAAAAGTACGAACGGCCGCATTCAAGTAAAACAAGTTAATGGAGTCGTCTTTATATGCCAATTACATTTTTTATATTGAATAATCTCTAAGCAAAGCTGACGGACACGCCAAGAACCTCTTACAAATAAAAGCGATCGTCCTCCAAAATACACTACATAAATCCTTTTTAGGGCTGTCAAGATAAGTTTTCGACTTGAGTGACTAACTATAACTTTTTTAAAAGTTTATAAATCGCCCGACGCAAAAAGTGAACACGTTGTTTCAAGTTTCATATTTTTATTCTTTGAGCTTCAAAAATCGCACTAACAAGGGAACTGTCTGAACGGTACGCCGGAACGGCAAGAACGAGTACTATAGGGAGAATCCCCGTCCTCCAAATAGTAACAGAACATGTTTTGTTTTGCCGAATCCTTGAGGCAAACGAGTACGAGGGTGTAATGGTTAAGGGTCCGCAGGGCGAGCTCTTCACGGCAGCGCAAGATCCAGATTCTGCGGACTGGGTGACGCAGTGGTAGAGGGCACGGCTCACGTTCGTGAGGTCTAGGGTTCGGTTCCCATGCTACTTTACGTTTTTGCACTTTTACCATAGTATCGGATTTTCATAGAGATTTCCATATCTGAACTTGTTTTTGGAGTTTGCTAGATGTTTTTATTCCTTATTATCCGTCGACATCTCGTAATTCACCAGCAATGTCCGAAATATGCCAAATGTGACTTTATATGAAACTCTTACTCCAATAAATTGTTCTCATTGTCAGCGTAAGAAATTTTGACACAGGAACAACATAAAACAGCGGCAGAATGCAAGAAAAATGCTTCAAATGCAATTTATTAGTGTCGGTGTGGAGAGCGCAACCAGTGTACTTACAGTGTAGGAGGGGACCACATAATCTTCAACTTGACCTACCACCCTCATCAATATTGTCGCCTCTGCTATGCTTACAAAGTCGCGCAGTCATAACAAGCTGCTGCCGCCAACGCTGACTCTACATTGTCTGCTAACCCTGAAGTGGTCATTCACCTATTGAAACTGAAGTTCGGATCTCCACTGAATGCTGTCCCTTCGTGAGACGAAACGAATCTGGCGGGAAGGATAGCAAGTACCGTACAAGATTTCGAACTGCGACGGCTGGAAATCGACGAAGTGGAGAAGTTGGAGGTAGTGGAAGAAGGGGACCAAGGGTTTCAACCGGAAGAGGATTGTGCAGGAGTCACGACACCACTAACCAGTGAAGGCACTATCACGTTTTCGGGAGGACAGATCGTTTCGGAGGAAAAGGTTTGGCTATACTAGAATTGTTATACTATACTAGTTTGAGAACTGGGGAAAGTGGACTGTACCGCGATTCCAGGCTTGGGCTGCAGCGGAGTACCACAGGGCAGGAACTGTGAAGCCAAACACAAGTTCAGATATGGAAATCTCTATGGAAATCCGAAACTACTTACTTTGATACTTTGATGGTCCTTTTGTCGGCTGGAGGTCTTCTCAGCGGGACCACAACTCTTCCAGACCGCTCGATCTCTGGCTGCTTGCATCCAGTGAGGCAGACTCCGCTCTCTGAATGATCTTGAGAATGAGCCTGCCGATCGCGTTGGCGGTCGTCCCAGTGGTCTCTTATGGTCTCTCGGGAGCCATTCTGTGACACGGAGATTCCATCTATCGTCCTTTCGTCGAAGCAGGTGTCCAGCGATATTTGGACTTCTTCATGTGCTGCAGCGGGTCTACTAATTGCGACTTCTCCCGTAGCTCCGAGCATCGTAGGCCTTCTTGCCATTGCTGACGAAGGCTTGTCCTCAGAAGACATCTCTCCAGTGCGCGATACGTAGTTTGCATTGCTCTGGCGATTGTCTTGTTGTCGGGCCAGGTTTGCGTCGCGTAACACAGAAATCCGATACTATGGTAAAAATGCAAAAACGCGAAGTACCATGGAAACCGAACCCTAGACCTCACCCTCTACCACTGCGCCACCCAGTCCACGACAGCGGGATCCTGCGCTGCCGTGAAGAGCTCGCTCTGCGGACCCTTAACCATTACACCCTCGTACTCGTTTGCCTCAAGGATTCGGCAAAAACAAAACATTTTCTGTTACTATTTGGAGGACGGGGATTCTCCCTATAGTACTCGTTCTTGCCGTTCCGGCGTACCGTTCAGACAGTTCCCTTATAAGGTTATTTTAGAATCTCGTGGAACCAGCACCTTAGGATGAAAAGTTTGAAAATTGGACTAGTATACTCTCATATAGCAACCATAAAAATTCAATTAATGAATTTCAGGTAAATGCAGATATAATATTTTTAAAATAACTACGTTGTGCTCATTTAAAATCAGAAGTCGACAAAGTCGGAAGCTTTCGGTCTGACCTAATAGTGCTAGGGTATGAAGAGGATAAGCAGAACTGTAAGAACAATTTGAAGGCTATATTTCTCTTTTGCACCTCAATACTCTATTAGATTTAGATTTTTTAAGAAAAAGGATTATAAATTCAAGTTTGAAGCCGGAAAGAAGAAAAGCACGAAGGTGAAATGTATAAGAGCGTCGCCCTGACCTGCCAGATTGTTTCGTCGCTGTCGTTGCTGGCGAACATCTACTTGGCCTATCTCTATTTCTGTTGCCCGGTGAAGAGCATCAACTTCTATAAACACTTCTTTCTCGGAACAGCACTGCAGAATCTGCTGTTCTCGACGTGTTTCATACTTCTAGCACCGGTACGTTCAACTTGTTTCACGTTCAGCAGTTCTCCACGAAGACCACTTTGACTGCTGAAGAATCGGCGGAGTTTTTTCAGATTTTGATGTCCGAAAATTTCGCGTACGTTTTTCTCGCCTACGGACCACTTCGACAGAAAAACGAGGGACAGGCGTTGATGGTGCTTTACTGCCTGGCGTTCGCCAGCTCCATGTTATTGGCAACAGACACCTTCATCTACAGGGTGCGTAAAAAGTATTGACGCAGTAAATGACGGTTGTGGAAATAGTATTGCGCAGTAAGTTTTTAAATGTTCACTTGAGAGATATGGAAAATGATCTTGCGAACACGATAGAGTAACTCGTAATTGACATTGGCTCCTTTACTGTGAACACAGGAGCGAAAACGGCGGAAAAATTCATGAGCACGCGCCGCAAGTACTCGCTTGGATTTCGTCCCGTGCTTTTAACAGGGTAGCCTTCTGCGACTGGTCACTTCTGATGAAAGTAGCCCAGACCTCATTCTCCAAAATCGCCTAAAAAGAGTAATCCAGCGGATTCATGTTTAAGCTGTGTTCGTCTGAGAAGCTGTCCACACCTGTGCGCTGTTTGCCGTTATCGGACAGAGATTGATAATTCTGGATTTGAACGTTATCGTGCTTGAACATATTGTAATCATTATCTGTTATAACAGAGCCGTGGCTGACGTTTAGGTTGCTGACCTCTTTCCTCACCAACCGTTTCGAACAGCGCCTAATTCTCTTGTTAGGGAATATTCAGCTCTTTGGGTAACAGACAAAAAAGGGCCACCGTAGCGACGATGGTCATGTTTCATCAGTTTTTTTTTTCGTGAGTGTTTTTTGAGAATAATACAGGAAACAAAAATAACACACAAAAACCTAGAGAGGTAGAAAGAGAAAGCTGGAGCTGAAACAAAATGTAGGTGCGCCAATACTTTTTACGCACCCTGTACAGATATTTTCAGATCTGTAAGTAGGTGGTCACTGCTGTTCTGCCATTTTCACTCAAATTGAACATTCTAAACAAACTTTACGCATCTAAAATAGTAGCGCGCGTTTAACCATTAAGGATTTGCCGTCATTTTTCGATAAAATTTTTTAACAACGAAAAATATAATTAAATTGCTAAGGCGACATTTTAGGAACCATTTTTGAAAATTTGGTGTTTTCATGTAAAAGCATTTCGGACGAATTATTTTGGATGAGCTTTCGCAGTATCGTTGCCCTACTCGAGAAAAATCCTCTATACACTTAAATCATTGGAAGGAGGCAGTCGATATCGTTCCCATATTTCGAGAATTTTTTTGGCGGATTTTTTGCACAGTAAGCTTCCCCTGCCGTCATTTCACATTTTGGACTTTCTAGACCGTTTCGTGACTCTGAACCGATGTGGAACGTGTTCCAAACCGGAACGAGCTTTTTACAACATAAACTACAGACTCTCCTAAAAGGTTAGAACAATTTATTGTACAGAAAAATATGGTACAACTTTCTCTGAAATTTGTTAGTTGAGCTGCCCGAATGAGTGAAATATTTTTCTAAAATTCTTATTTTCAAGAAAAATTAATAAATTGCTTGCTTTAAAGCGCAACAAAGCAGCAATCATACACTAGATTAAAGGGCAAGATCGTCTCTCTTATTGAAAACTCGACATAGTTCGATCATCTTATCTAGTTAATATTATGCAAACACGAGGCTTTTAACGTGGATCCTTATTTGGCCTTATATTTCGACGGTCTCGACGTCTTCAGAGGCGAGAATGTGGTGCAAAATTCTTGATGTGAAATTTTCACCACCGAGCGCCTGCTCCAGCGGTTTGACCTAAATCTATTACCAATAACAAAAAACGTAGAAGTGCGAGATTAACTCATGCATAGGTCCACCTCCATAGTGCGACCACTGTAAAGTGGCCGTACAAGTCGTACAAGTAGACAATTCTTAGGCATGTACTTCACTTTTTTATTTCATTTACATTTATACGTTTTATATTTCATTTTTGCCTTATATTATGCAATTCATTGAGCAAACCGCTTAAGCCAATGCTTGAAAAACCAGCTTTCCTAGGAACTTTTGTGGTCAACTGGTTTTGCATCGCTTTGGCACAATAAATGTTCTTTGTGTTTGCTAATCTTCAAAAAGCCAACTTTTGCTGTATTCACTTGTGATAAACTGATATCGTTTCACATTTGGCTCAACCAATGTCCTATGTTCTATGTTATATCTGGAGGAGGCGCAGCCTGTGGCATGGGCGCCGAATAGCGGTCCTTGGATCGAGCTCCTTCCAGGTTAACCACGCCTCCCTTCCCTCCCGAAGTGACGAGTTACTGTTACAATTGTTTAGGAAGGACAAAACACTGACATTTCCATCGGCTGGTCACCACAAGTGATTGCACAGGCAAAATACGCATTCAAATTGTCTCCACGATATTTAGACGAAAAAATACGCGGCGCATCCCAAGCAGGACCTGATTAACGCCATCCACTTCCTTGGCTTAGGATCTGTCGTGGGAGGACAGTCACTAAGCGCCATGATAGTGGCATACGGGCAAGATCTCGCAACGGCAGAGATTTCAAGAAGCGTCTTTCCTCCAACCGCAAGCGTAGAACAGCAGTGGTCATAGCCTAGTCCTTTATTTCAGACCGCAACTATTCGAGAGCCTATTGAGCAGACGTAATGTGGTCCTTGGAGTGCTTTGCAATGCACTAATCCTCGTGTTCTGGCTGACCATTGTACGGATGTCGTTTTGGCCGAATTCATTCCTACTGAGTTCAATGGACGATCTTATTCTACTTAACACGGGGCTACATGGCGACGAATTAGCACTACTAGGAGTCTCAATGAAGGTAAGGTTTCAAAAATCGACGTATTGATTCGAGAAAGTGGGCAGATGGTTTTTAGGAAATCGATGCATTTGAGCTCACCTTATTGGTGTCATTGATAGTTATGATGTTATTATTGGCGGCTGTCATCACCTACACAGCTTACAAGATCCAAACTACTTTAAAGAACGCCATATTCAGCAGCAAGCTGAGGCAACTTCATGTTCACACTGCAGTTGCTACAGGTACGATTCATAGTCGTTTCCATTCAGACGAGCCATTCTTAACCTACATTGCCTTGTAACTTTCTTCAGTCGTTGGCGAACTGGTCCCATATGGGCGTTTGTCCAGAGAGCAGATTCATCAACGATACCGCTGGTACCATCTTACCGCGGATTCACTATACCGGCCTACGTAGTATGTGATACAGAGAGATACAGAGACACATAGATCTTTATCTACATACAGACACGACAACCGATATATCGTTATCGGCCGGTAAGCGGTTGATGGATCTGCCCCAGGGTATGCAGCATTTGATGGTTGTACACGTCCCCAAGGGGAAACTGCCGATGAGTGCGTCTTAATTTATGGAAAGTTTCCCGCCACTCACTTTGGCGTTCCGCCAAATTTTTGAAAAGTGTTCTGGAACAATCTCTCAAGAACGCATATATAGGCTGACCTGTGGCCTACCCACTATTGTCGTCATATTCCGTAACGACTATGGCGGAGAAAATCGTTGTCGACTGCAAGCAAGTTCGACTGCTTCTGCAGTGCGAGAGTTGCGATGGATAACATATGTGGAACGATGGTCCTGCTCCTGTCTCCTAAGACACGGCGAAAGATTGGTTCCTGAGGTTCAAGAACGAAGACTTTTGCTTGGAGGACTGACCACGGACGGAAGGCCAGTTGTAGTGAGTGAGGAGCGCCATCTGGAGCTAGTTCTGGACGATCCCCGGCGTTGCACCCGTGAACTGAACTGGCAGAGGAACTCGAGTGTAGTCACACCGCTATGGCTCAACACCTGCTTGGCCTTGGGAAGACATGTGGACACCGCATAAACTTAGCGGCCACCAGCTACAGGTACGCCAGGATGAACTTCTTGACTTTACGGCAGATTTTTTCTCGGCTCAAAAACCTGGTCACTGGCGATGAAAATTGGGTGGTCTACGTTAACCACACGCGACAGCGTCAGTGGCTCAGTCGCAGCGAAGCAGGAATTCCCACGCCAAATCGGAACTTCACCCAAAAAGGTGATGCTCAGTGTCTGGTGGAGAAAGTCAAGTGCTGCAACCAGCGTCTAATGGAGATTATGCTAGTGTAAATGCTCAGGAGGTCCACTTCTTTTTGGAGTACTCACCGCCCACAGAACGATTTTGGGCGAGACTCAATTCATTTTGGGATGCGCCACGCATTCTACTTCTGCGTGATGTCGCGGAGACGATTTGAATGGGTATTTGGACGTAAATGCGGTGTGGTCGCCTTCCGATTAACAAAACAGCGCCTTATCCTTCCCAGACAAGTCTGGTACCAATTCTCGAAGAGACGGAAGGCTTGGTTGGCCTGGGCGGGGAATGCGAACAAGGAATCTGGTATCGGGTGCACGTGACAGCCTGACCTCCTACGACTGCGCTTCTCTCGCCCTTAAACAGTACACACGCTGGACAAATGCCCGCATAGTACCGGGAACTGATATCGCTTTTGTACAGAACACTTCGATTCTCTGAACAGCACTATATAAAATTTCGATAAAAATATTGTGTTTATTTCTTCCAGGAGAAGATTAAGGTTATCTACTCTACGGCTGCTTTTTCAAGTAAAACATTATTTTTAGGCGTCCTGTCCGTTCAGTTTCCTGCAGGCTCCATCTTTCGTGATATTCACCCCCGTCTTCGGTGGAGTAACGTCGAATCACTTCATCACCTCGCTCTGCTCCATTTTAATGGCATCGTTTCCGCTGTCCAGCCCCATTATTATTATAAGCTTCATGAGAGATTACAGGCGACATATTCTGGTGTTGCTAGGGGTCTATAGTCCCAGTGCTGAGGCACCGTCTATTTCCGTACATCAATCAAGACGAGCAGATCGTTGACAATGCTCATGCTCAACAGAATGCGTCTAGAATAAAATGGATGTAGTGCGATGCTTCTCTAGAGTACACTCTCTACAATTTGCTTTTTCTGTTCTGATAAACCTATTCAATTGCGTCGAGCATCTGCACAAGAAGAGTAGTGTCCTCTGTGTTCGCCGTCCAGCGACAACAACTGTCAGTGGCTAATAAATAGTTTTCATTAATTTACCAGTATTTAACAGATGGAACAGCTGAAGTTCTAATTCATCAGGTTGTAGTGAAAGTTTCGTCAATTTATGAGGCTTGTAAGAAGGGCCAGAACTCGGCTGTCAAGGCGTCGTTTAACTCGATTTAGTCGATGTGGAAGACACTAACAGATTTGTCTCTCTTGAATATCGAATGAATTATGACACGTTTGAAATCACAGAGCGCGAATACGACATCATATAATTTCATGGTTCCCCCAATGAAGGGGTGTTCGATAATAATAAAAAATACGGGTGGTTAGGGCAGGGATTAGTGAACGGACTGCAACCTTAATCAAAGGTTCGCCCAAGCATTACATTACGATCCTTTAAGACTGGTCGTCATTCAATAAATTTTTGAATCGCTCCCAATCATAGACTCGAGACATAGCAGCTTTTGTTTAGCATACATTTTCTCCACATATATGTCCTATAGTATTGACTGACGGTGGTCTGAGTTAATTCAAAGGCGAAAAAAAATCACATCGGACCAGCCGTAAATCTTTTTCTTTAGACCGCTTCGGATGACTTTCAGTTGTGTAAAACTGGCTTCAAAAAGATCCCTAGAAGCCTTTAGTAGGTAAACGCTAATCAGAACGATTGTGTCTTATCGGTAATATCCATTTTTCTTATAAAAATGCTGATTAAAGGGGTAGCGAGGATATGTAAGATGCTCCGAAAGAATTTACACATTGATGAATGATAAGGAAATCCCTGCCCAAGCAGATAAAAACTTTTTAAGGCTTTACTCTAGGCAATAGATGTTATTTCCTTGATATCGCTGAGTGGCAGGTTCCGATCTTGATGGCGAAACGAGGTTGCATTCAACTTAGATAATCCGATAGGTAAACTGTATAATGGAAACAAAATTCACTTAGGGGCAGCAACGGTGAAAAGGTATAAGGGTCAACGTTAGTCAGAGCGTTTTTAGGGTTGTAGGATGCGCCTCACTTTCTAACTCTAACTGCTCTTAAAAGCTCACTTTGAATGTGACCTGGGCTCAGCACAATAGCTCGTGGAAGGCGGCCGAGAAACAAGTCAGTGTATTCTGTCCTCCCATCATGAGCATGGTAGGAGCTAGCCACACCTGGAGTATAAAGAAAGCCTGGACAAGAGCCGAGCCTTGAACCGACTATTGGGGATGCACTCAAGAACTACGCCTCCTGCCGACTGCGCCACGTATGTACGCTGTCTGCTTTACGGCTACATTAGAAATCCAGAAAATATTATTCCGAAGGCATAGAGGTGCTGGTGGGCTTAGAGATGCTCGACGTTAACCAGTCCACAGGGCCTGTCATTCAACCGAGAGATAGAGGCAGCAATCAAGAGTTAATCCGTGTTCGTTCAGGAAGAGTTCCAGTGTTCAAAAGCCGTTTGGAGCTTCTCTCGCTCGTCGTACTCCATGTCTGGTCGGGCATGGCAAATCGCGTGACGAAGTAATCGAAGCTAATTTCTTTAAAATGTGCGGCCATTAGGTAAGACTGCTGTATCTGAAGAGTGCATCTACACTCGTTGCGTGTAGATGCGCTCTTCAGATACAGCTATCACCTAAACGAGAATAATGACAGTCCGCCTAACATTACGACATTCTCACCACGTACTCGTAATAATGCACATTTTAGTGCTGGACTCGCTTATGTAAATAGAATACATAATGGAGCTAGAATAGAAATAGAGGATGGCTTTGAGACTACAGGCCATGTATGAGCGCGTGCTAGAAATAGTTGTTTGAAGTCGTTTTAGGTAGTCACTGTTTCTTCAATGAAGGAAACTGACATTGTAAATTCATAGGTTTTTCTTCTTCTTCTTCTTCTTCTTCTTCTTCTTCTTCTTCTTCTTCTTCTTCTTCTTCTTCTTCTTCTTCTTCAGCGTTTGTGCCGCATCGTAGCGGGGTCCGCTATTCTGGTGTTATGACGCCACCTTTCCCGATCCAGCGCTAGATCAGGGTAAATACCAGTAATCTTCAAGTCCGCATGTAACGTATCTAACCAGCGCTGCTTCGGGCGCCCTCTAGGCCGCTTTCCTATTACCTCGAAGTTAAGGCCTATCTTGCGAACGCTGTCTTCCTTTCCACGCAGAACGTGGCCGTACCATCGTAAGCGAGCTTCGCGCATCTTGTCAGCTATCGGCGCGACACTGAACTTCTGCCGAATAGCATCGTTTCGAATGCGGTCCATGCGCGTGACTCCAGCCGTCCAGCGCAGCATCTTCGTCTCCATGACGCTGAGGCGCGTTTCAACTTCCCTGGTCGCAGGCCAACACTCAGCGCCGTACATCGCTACTGGCCGGACGACTGCTCTGTATATCTTCGACATCAAGCGCTCCGGTATCTTCCTATCGCAGAGCACCCCAGTCAACGAGCGCCACTTGGACCAAGCTGCACTCACGCGTGAATTCACTTCAGTCATCAGCTTGCCGTCAGACGTGACTGCTGATCCCAGGTACTTAAAGACCGAAGTGCGTGGGAGATAGATGCCGTTAACCTTGATGGAGCTGGAGTCAGTAACGTCCGTCGTTAGATATTCGGTCTTCTTCACGTTCAATTTGAGTCCAAACCGCTCCAAGCGATCACACCAAGCTTGCACCTCTCGCTCGACTTCTTCTTTATCTTCGCTAGCGAGCATTACGTCATCAGCATAAAGCAACGTCCAAGGGACGGGGTTCTGAAGATCTCGTGTGATGGCATCCATGACGACAACAAAGAGGAGTGGGGAAAGCGCAGACCCCTGGTGTACCCCGACAGAGATGGGAAACTCCATCGAGGTTCCAGCTGCAGCTTGAACTCGACTCTTTGGACAAGAGTAGAGAATTCGCACCCACTCTATGAGCTCTTCAGGAACTCCATGATGTCGCAAGGCGTACCATATCACTTCACGCGGTACGCGGTCAAAGGCCTTCTCTAAGTCGAGGAAGGCGATATGCATTGGCCTCTATTTCTCGCGAAGTTTCTCAATTAGGAGGCGGGCGACGTGGATGGCATCAGCAGTGCCACAGCCAGCCACGAAGCCGCACTGATTGCTGGAAAGCTGGACGATGTCACGAATTCGTCCGTCGATAATTCGCTCAAAGATCTTCATGCTGTGCGAAAGCAAGCGAATCGGACGGTAATTGGAGCAGTCTGCAGGACTGCCCTTCTTCTTCCAAATCGGAATCGTCGTACTTTGGCGCCAACACTCAGGAACTTTCTTCTCCGCCACAACCTGATTAAAGAACTTCGCCAACCACTCAGCAGGGTACCAAAACTTCGACTTCCACAGTTCTGCTGCCACGTCGTCGGGCCCAGTCGCTTTGCCTGGCCTCATCTTCTTCAAAGCCGCTTCAATCTCCTCCACGGTGATCTTCTGAACGGGGCCGTGGGTTGGAGCCGTTGAGGGGATGGCTGGACGAGGAAATTCTACTGTAGAAATTTCCTCAAAGTAATCGCGCCGTCGCTTCAATGCCTTCTTGCGGTCCATAAGAAGATGGCCGTTCTCATCATTGATGCCGAAGAACTTCTCGATGTCCTCGGTCTGGCGATGGCGATTCTTTGCGAGTCGGTACAGATACCGCTCACCACCGCGCGACTCGAGCTTCTCGTTGACATCTCCATAATGAGTGGCTTTTGCAACAGCCACTGCCTTCTTTGCAGCTTTCTTCGCTTCTTGGTACTTCCGCCAGTTATCGGCTGTCTTTTCGCCGAGAAACACGTGATATAGCGTCTTCTTCTCTCGAACTTTGGCTTTCACGTCATATGTCCACAGCCAGGCCTGCTTGTCGACCTTCCGTCGTCCAGGCTTCGTGATGCCGAGCTCCGACCGTGCAGCGTGACGAATCGCGTCGGTGGCCTTCTCCCAAGTTTCGTCGACAGTTGTCACTGTCGGTAACCGCACGCGAGAAATCACAGCTGCTTCCTTCTCTTTCATTCGCCACCACTTGATTCTTGGTGCACCGCATCGCTCGACCTGCTTCAGCCTCGGAGGGGCGATCTTTAAAGTACAGATCAGCGGTCGATGCTGTGGGGCGACCGTCTCATACGGCACGACCTTCGCGTCTGTGACAAGACTTCGGTCTCGATCCTTCACAAGGACAAAGTCTATCTGAGTCCTGGTGTTCCCGCTATAGAACGAGATGAGGTGGGAATCGCGTTTGCGAAATACGGTGTTCACTATGGTGAGGTTGTGCGATTCCGCATATTCAAGGATACGCTCACCATCTGCGTTACGCGACCCGTAACCGAACCCACCATGACAGCCGTACCCGTCTTTCGTCACGCCGACGTGCCCGTTGAGGTCACCAGCGACTATGATGACATCTTTCGACGGTACCTCTGCTGTCTTCTCGTCAAGCAGGCTCCAAAACTCTTCCTTGGCTTGATCCGAGCAGCCAGTCTGTGGAGCATACGCAGAGAAGAAGTGATAGAGTCGCTCTTTCGCGGCGACAACGATCTTCATCAATCGATCGTCAAAGCGCTCGACGCTTACAATCGAGTCGCGAAATCGTTCGGAGACGATTATTCCGACACCACTGGTGGTCCTGGGACTTCCACATAGAACGGCCTTGAAGCCTCGTCCTATGTCCCTTGACTTGCGGCAGGACCACCTCGTCTCCTGCACCGCACAGAAATCAACTCTTCTACGCTCCAGTGCTTCAACCAACTCGCACGAGCGGCTTGTCAACGTACCCACATTCAGCGTAGCCACGCGGGTCCTGCTTACGTTACGGGACTTTCGGACTAACTCAGTTGCCCCCCGATGCCGTCCTCGCATCAGGGACCCTCGCATACTTTTCACACTCGCCGGGCTTTGCGAGTGTGTCGGCTCCCGCGGACGCCGTAGCACAATCTCGAAAAACATGACTCGTCATACACCATGTGATGTGACATGGGTCTTAGTAGGCCGGCCTGTCACAAGGACCTGTCGCCTGCAATCGAATGTCCGTGATCGGCTTAGCTCGCAGAGCGCACAGTTTCCAGTGGCACCACGTGGAGGAACGGACATCGCCACCAATGAAGGAAACTGACATTGTAAATTCATAGGTTTTTATATTATGTCTTATTTTTATTTTCAGTTTCATTTTTATTCTCAGTGGTTCACTTCGCAACCTATATTCAGATGAAACGTTAAAGCAATATGTAAGAATAAAAGTCAGAGTTACTCAGTTTTAGGATGGAATTATGAACTCTATGTATTGCTGAGTTATACACGCAGACCCCACCCATAAAGCAGCTACATACTTCCCCCAAAGAGCCTTAACACTCTTCTAAGCTGAACGTAATTTTTTTATAAATTAAAGCGAAATGCTCTTGAAGCTCCTCCAAATCGAAATGAGCCTCTTCTACGTTAAGCTCGAGACTCCCAAAAGGGTTAGAATAATTTTTGTTTAATGCAAGGTTAGATGTCACAACGTCATGTTAGATGATGATGATTTTAATCCTAATGTTAAAAGATAAAGATACACAATAATATAACGAAGCAACCAAACGACTATAAGGAGGGTAAAGCTATGCGACGGTGCTGCTAAACAACATGCTGCCTTTGAACTAGAACTGCATATACAGAGTGTCTCAAAAAAATGTATACACTATTTGGAAGGTGATAACCTTGCTCACAGTAAAGTTATTAAAGAAGTAGAAGGCTCATATAAAAGCATAAGATAACTGAAATTTTTTGACATATGACCGGCATGGAATGCGCCATGTATTTGTCTGAAATTTTGCATTATACACTCGAATGATTGTGTTTCGCTTGAGTACTTGTCATAATTTCTCCACAAAGTGACGGTATTGAAAGATTAGTGCTTCTTTTAAGGTCTAAAACTTAAAAACACTCTCTGCTTGCAAATAATGCAGGGTATCCTAGAGAATGCAGGTACTATTTGAAAGGTCCTAACATTGCTGCTAATGAACCTTTCAAAGATGCTTGAGACCTATCTAAAGGCACAGGATAGGGAAAAATCTGTAGTGTGTAAATATTCAAAATTGCGCTATGCCCCCGCCTGAAACCTTGCATTTCCGACTCGACTGATTGTGCGTGGGCTGAATGCTTGTTACAATATTGCCACCACTTGGTCAGATTAACCTGTGCTATGTCTCTTTTAACGTTTTCTGTCGCCCAGTAGCTGTAAGTATGCCGATTAACTTCTTCATTCAGCTTGGATATTACTTCATCAGTCCACAGAATCCGCCTTATAAATGGGGCTCCTGCCCGCATTTAAATTGTGCCATCAATAAACTCGCATTACACGTAACTGTCAAGTTCTAAACATTAAAAAGCACAACACAGGTTCAGATGACCAAATAGTAGCAAGATTGTAACGAGTATTCAGAAGATGCACTATTAATCGAGTCGGAAATGTAACGTTTCAGGCGGGAGCATGTCGCAATCTCAACTATTTACACGCCACAGAGATCTCGTTGCCCTGTGCTTTCAGCTGAGTCTCAAACGTCTTCAAAATCTTTACAGGAAGAATTCGGACCAGTACATGACGCATTCCATACCGCTCATATGTCAGAAAATTTATATTTTCTTATGCTTTCATATGAAGCATTAACTTTTTTAGTACTTTCACTGTGAGCAAAGTTATCAGCTTTCAAACCGTGTACACATTTTTGAGACACCCTGTATTTTAATTTCGGTTGAATAAATATTTGTATTAATAACAGGTATTTGTATTTACCACCCACCCATGGTCTTTTCTGTCTTTTATTAGAAGGCGAAATTCCATTCAAGTAGAGCTGACTTTCGATAGTCAACAAGCCACACATTTCGATGAGCAAATGTGCATTTGCTAGAGAGACGTATGCACGTTCTTTTCACTAAACCAACGCTAGGAGCTAAGATTTCGTAGAGAAGGTAACGTTTTCTGGTTTTCCCGCCGCTAGGAGGTGCATTTTCCATTTAATGGTTGATACGTTTTTAAAAAACAGGAAGAAGCCAATTTTTAGTGCCAAAAAGAGATCGCGCCATGTCTTCTTAAAAGACGTCGAAAATTTTATTCGATTGATAGAAACGTTTCTGTCTGCATGGAGTTTCACACCTGTAAACATTACAACAAAAACAGCTGTTAAGACCACACAGTCATTTTGATGCTTCATGTAAGCAGTATTTACACCACCAGTCAAATAATCGCAAGGAGCTTTTCGAGTGCGTGGCCGATCTGGAGCCGCTAGGAGGTGCATTTTCCATTTAATTCCTTATTGTAACATATTAAAAGCAGCGAAGTCATTGATCGGTAGTATGACTCTTAAAAACTTCGCATGTAAAGTGCACTTCCACTACGACGCTTTGCACTTCGGTGAACAATTAAATCCAGGGCGTGGTTACCCATTTCTAAAGCTCACTGTGACTTGTGACGTCCCTTCCATGCTTTGTGCTTATTTCTTATAAAGCGGAGTATATTTAAACTTTTGAGATCAGAGCGAACTCTTACTAGTCGAAATGAGCTTCCTCTTCATTGAAAAAATAAATAAATAAATAAAACTAAAGGCTCTCCAAAGGGGTTAGAATAATAACTTTTTCTGTTCAACGAAAATTTTAAGTTTCTTTAAAGTTCTAAGCCACCTACCCAATAAATGCACGCAGTGTTTGAAATTTTATAAAATTCTCATTTTTTGAGAAAAAATAATGGTTGACACGTTTTTAAAAAAAAGGAAGAAGCCAATTTTTAGTGCCAAAAAGAGATCGCGCCATGTCTTCTTAAAAGACGTCGAAAATTTTATTCGAATGATAGAAACGTTTCTGTCTGCATGGAGTTTAACACCTGTAAACATTACAACAAAAACAGCTGTTAAGAGCACACAGTCATTTTGATGCTTCATGTAAGCAGTATTTACACCACCAGTCAAATAATCGCGAGGAGCTTTTCGAGTGCGTGGCCGATCCGGACCTTTAGTGCACTAGATGATTGCTGTTTTGTTGTCTTTAAACAAAAACTTAATTTAGTATTTTTTGTTGAAAAAAATGAAAATTTTATAATATTATTGCACATATTCAAGTAGCTGAACCAAAACAAATTGATAAGAAAGCTGCACAAAATTTTCCTTGAACGGAAAATTATTCTAACCATGTTACAACAGTGTTTTGTTGCAATCAAAACTCTAGCGCCAGGCGGGACTCGAACTCACATCTCCTGCTGACCGGGCGGTCTAACCTCTAATCATCTTGGAGAATATGTAGATTGAATTGTAAGAAAGTATAGTTGCGCCCGAATGAATATTCGAGCATTCGAATTCGAATAATTCTATTCGAATTCGAATGCTCGAAAAAACGCGATTTTCGAATGTACTCGAATTCGAATGCTCGAAAAACGCGATTTTCGAATGTATTTGAATTCGAATGCTCGAAAAAACGCGATTTTCGAATGTATTCGAATTCGAATGCTCGAAAAACGCGATTTCCGAATGTATTTGAATTCGAATGCTCGAAAAAACGCGATTTCCGAATGTATTTGAATTCGAATGCTCGAAACATTCGAATTCGAACGTTCGATTGCTACGAAATCTGCGATCTAACAAAATAATCTATCTTTCCTGCTTCAAGCACCCCAGAAGCAAATAATTTCGCTACTAGCCAAGACAACCTTCTTAGTCTGTCGAAAGGTGCATTTAAAACGTTCATCAGGAGAAATGTCACCTTCGATCCGCCTTGATCTTGTCGGCGTTTTTCTAAATTTTATTTCGTTCCTGATGTATGTATGCATTGTATAATGTATCATTGGGTGTACAATGCATGCCTTATATAAATAAATAAATAATTTTTGTTCAAGGAAATTTAGCATAACTTTTTGAAATTTCATTTCACTACTCAACACGTTGACACATTGGTTGAAATTTTATAAAGCTGCTTTTTTTTGACGAGGGAGAATAATGTTAGGCTGTCGCAAAATTAATCTCCGTTTCGAGGTATGTATAGATAAATAAGTTTTTTTTACCCCAAAGCATCCCATCTCAGGGAAAGTCACATATACCGTTCGGTAGGTTTTTTCCTGCTCTTTCAAAAAATATATGTAGATTTCGCTCCAATTTTTCTAGCCGACTTTCTGCATAGCCCCGTAAAATCATGAACCGACACGACTACCGAGTCATCATGCTTTACGAATTCAAATTGGGACATTCTGCAACAAAGGCATCCCGTAACCAGGAGACCAGATCCCGGCGCCGATTCGCCTATGTGCAGAAGAGGGATCGTTTGGATCCGCTCCCAAAAGAAGCTTTGAAGATCGACTTTGACCGGTTTTGATGAATTTTTACTTACCAAGAAAGGATCTCAGACGAAGGCCTGAACGGGGAAAATGGATAGTACTGCAAGAGTTTCCACCCTTCATGCAGTAGAAAAGCATGTTTCGTTCAGTTCCTGAACCAGAAGAGCAACGGGTCCTCGAAGGTGGTCGCATCGTCAGTGAGTGCCCACGTCCATACGTGTGCGCGCTGACGTATGGGAAGTGGCGGAAGGCTGTGCGGCGAGCAAGTCGGTGGCTCAGCAGGGTGCCACGCTGCTTCACAGGTGCTAGCCCAGATGCTCGACTCCCGTGCTGCGCACTAAATTTGCATTTTTTTCATGACCGCTGTCTCCTTTACCTATCTGCTTCCTACACATCTCCTACACATTTATTTCATTATAAATTGTCAAACAAGATTACATTTTGAGCTCTGCTTCACTCACATCTCTCACTTTTTGTATTATGCAAGGTAACGTGTTTTTCAGCGAATGTTAAACAGTGCCCTCATAGCAGGTACGGGTGACTTGGACTGTCAAGTTATAACCACCGATTTCGCCCAAACTTCTCCCAGGGGGGTTATTTGGGTGCTGACCACGAATCGTTTTTGGCATTACGCTGGAGTACGGGAAGTTACAGCAGGCATGGGTGACTAATGGTTAGGTCATGGTCACCGTTTTCGTCCAAACTTTGTCTATAGGGCTTATCTGGGGTGTTGATCACAAATCTGACCCTTTTGACAATTTAGGGTGAAATAAATGTGTAGAAGATGTGTAGGAAGCAAATTGTTGAAGGAGGCTGCAGACATGAAAAAATGCAAAAATTGTGCATAGCACGGGATCGATCATCTGGCCTAGCACCTGTGAGGCAACGTCACACCCTGATGAGCCACCGATTCACTCGCCGCATCGCCTTTCGCCACTTCCCATACGTCGACGCGCGCACGTATGCACGTGGGCACGCGCTGACGGTGCGTTACTGTAGCCCACCTTCGAGGGTCGTAGCTCTTCTTGTTCAAGGACTCAGCAAAAAGTAAACATGTTTTTCTGCTAAATGAAGGGTGGAGATTCTCGCAGTACTATCCATTTCCCCCGCTCAGACCTACGCCTGAGACCCTTCCCTGGTTAGTTGGTTTTGATGCATTATCACTTCCGAAAGAGGAGTTGAAGTTGAAAACTGAAATGGAGTTGTGCTTTTGACACCTCTTTCATCGCAGTGTCGAATGGTACCTAAATTGGCGAAATTTGAAAATATTGGCTTTCGGTGACGTCATCGTCAGCGCAGGCTCGGCTTAGCTCGTGATCGTCCTCGATGGGAAATTGTCAAAAAATCAGTTTTTCCGAAATTGGTCGAGATTGACACCGTTCGATAGAGCTTTTCGAGCTAAACAGAATCGTATTATTACAGGCGTCGAGTACTGAAATATGGGCAAGCAAAGGGCGGAAGAATCATCAGCCGCTAAGTCCGTCGCCCTAAAACGGCAGCTTGGGTTAAGGTGATATAGAAATGTGGAGAGTTGTCATCATGTCGGTGTGAAGAAACTTCACAACTCTGCTCACCAACGCACATTTAGGCCGCTACCTTTCCGCGTCTCACCGCAGTGGTCGACTGAATTCGGAAAAAATCCTGTCACTCAAGCCTAACCTGCATATTCGCACCGCTATAACTCTGTCCCTTCTTAAGCTACGTCGCTGTTCTATGGAATGCTACTATACCTTCATACTGTCTACAAATCCCACAAGCTCTAGCCGGAATGATTCAAGCTAGACGGAGTTATTGTGCTCCAAACACGCCCGCGCGTGTAATTTGGCACATCAACGCTCGATGTTCTCCGCGCCCTTACTCGCTCAGATTACACTTCTCGCTACTCTATGTAAAACCGTTCAATTCGCTATCAAAAACTCTATCGAATGGTACCCAACTTGGCGAAATATGAAAACATCGATTTTCGGTGACGTCATCGTCAGCGCAGGCTCGGCTTTGCTCGTGCTTGTCCTCGATGGGAAATTGTCAAAAAATCAATTTTTCCGAAATTGGTCGAGATTGACACCGTTCGACAGAGCTTTTCGAGCTGAGCAGAACTGTATCATTGGAAGTGTTGAGTACTCAAACGTGGACGCGCAAGGGCGGAAGCTTCAGCCGCTAAGTCCGTCGCCCTAAAACGGCAGCTTGGGTTAAGGCAATGTAGGAAGGTCGAGAGTTGCGATCATGTCGCTGTGAAGAACCTTCATCGTTCTGCTCACCTACGCACATTTAGGCCGCTACCTTTCCGCGTCTCACCGCAGTGGTCGACTGGATTCGGAAAAAATCCTGTAACTCAAGCCTAACCTGCATATTCGCAGTGCTATAACTTTGCCCGTTCTTAAGCTACGTCTCTGTGCTTTAGAGCGCCACTAGATTTTCTTACTTACTACAAAACCCACAAGCTGTAGCTGGAAGGATTCAAGCTTTACGGAGTTATTGTGCTCCAAACACGCCCGCGCGTGCTATTTAGCGCAACAACGGAAGACGCTCTCCGCGCCCTTACTCGCTCATCTTACACTTCTCACTACTACAAGTAAAACCGTTTAATTCGTTATCTAAAGCTCTCTCGAACGGTACCCAACTTGGCGAAATACGAAAACATCGACTTTCGGTGACGTCATCGTCAACGCAGGCTCGGCTTAGCTCGTGCTCGTCCTCGATGGGAAATTGTCAAAAAAATCAATTTTTCCGAAATTGGTCGAGATTGACACCGTTCGACAGAGCTTTTTGAGCTGAGCAGAACCGTATCATTGGAAGTGTTGTGTACTCAAACGTGGATGCGCAAGGGCGGAAGAAGCTTCAGCCGCTAAGTCCGTCGCCCTAAAACGGCAGCTTGGGTTAAGGCAATATAGGCCGGTGGAGACTTGTGATCACGTCTGTGTGAAGAAATTTCACTACACTGCTCACCTACGCATTTTTGGGCAGTCAGCTTTCCGCGTCTCACCGCAGTGGTCGACTGGATTCGGAAAAAATCCTGTCAAGCTCAAGCCTAACCTGCATATTCGCACCGCTGTAACTTTGCCCTTTCTTAAGCTACGTCGCTGTGCTTTGAAGAGCTACTAGAGCTTCTTACTGGCTACAACATACACAAGCTGATGCTGGAAGGATTCAAGCTTGACGGAGTTGTTGTGCTCCAAACACGCCCGCGCGTGCTATTTAGCGCAACAACGGCAGACGCTCTCCGCGCTGTTTCTCGCCCAGATTACAGTTTTTCCCACTCTAAATGACAAGATTCAATTCAGCATGAAAAGCTCTATCGAACGGTATCAAGCATGGCCCAATTCGAGGACAATTTTTTTCGATGACGTCATCGTCCTTCCGCCGCGGCCTCGTCCTCGATGCGAAACAGTCAAAAAATTGATGTTTCCAAAATCGGTCGAAATTAACACCGTTCGATAGCGCTTTTCATGATGAACGGAACGGTGCCATTGCGAGTGTCGAAGACTCAAATCTGGGCGAGTAAGAGGGCAGGAAACTTCAACCGCTAACTCCATCGCCCCAAAACGGCAGTTGGGGCTTAGGCAGTTTATGCAGTTGAGAAGTTCTGAGCACGTCACTGTAAAGTAGCTTAAGTGCTCTGTTAGCATACGCATTTTGAGGTCGTTAGCTTGCGGCGTCTTCTCGCAGTGGTCCACGGAAATCGGGAAAAATGCTTCACACAAGCCTCACCTGCATCTTCGCACCCCTATAACATTGCCCCTCCTAAGCTAAACCATTCTACATTGGCGTACTAATAGACCGCTCGACTACCTACAAACCTTCAAGCTGCAACCTGAAAGGTTCAGCTTGACAGAGCTATTGCGCTCCGAACACGCCCGCGCGTGCAATTTGCGAGCCGTCGCCCCCCTCGATTGAAAGGTTCGATTCTGTATGCATTGTTCACGGCGCACTCCAAAGGCTCGCTGGACAGCCTTAGAGCAACTCCTGACTAAAGGGGCTGCAAATTTCTGACAAAACTCCTCAAACGCTCAGTCTACAAGCTGTCCCCCCCCCCCCCCCTCGATTGAAATGTTCGATTCTGAATGCATTGTGCACGGCGCACTCTCGGGGCATTCCTGGCACGACAGAGCACTGGCAACGTACGCCACGCTTGAAATACTCCGAAAGCACGCATGTGCTGACAAATAAGCTGCTCTAATCGCAAAAGCCCGCTCCAGTCAAATTTGGACCACCCACGGCGAAAAAAAGGATGTTCCGGTAAAGTTGTATACATGTTTGTGTAGATCTCGAAGAGGCGAACCGAATGTTCCCAACCTTTTTTTAAAAACCTAAAACTGAAGGAGTTATGAGCATGCGACGCTTTGCGACGCCATTTTTGCGTTTTTTCGCCCACTTTTGACCGTGCGGCGCGAGCGGTATTGTACAGTAATCTAACGGCGAAAATACTGCCGAAATCCCTGATAGCGCGGCTTACCAACAAGCGATATGGTGAAATGTTTCGACATATCGCTTGACAAGCTGCGCTATCAAGGATTTCAGCAGTATTTTCACCGTCAGATTGCTGTAAATCGTTGATGAGTCTGGCACCAGAATGGACTCTCGGCTGATTAAGGTAACCGATCCTTCGTCAGATCATGCATCACCTACCCGATTCGAAACGGATATCAAATTTTTGATCAAAATCAATTACCTGAATGACCCAAAACCCCGGTCTGGTGGAAATCACCCCTACGTAAATCATCCGAAGAACCGGACTGTTCATGTATACGTGTTCACTACCCAAATGTGCCATTTATCTCGGATTTGAAAAAATGATCCGAATTATCTGAATCGGCATCGATCCTATGTACACTGTTCACCAATTCCACAGAAGGCTACGCCACCATTTCACTGCATTTGATGCGTGCTAAGGGACTGTTCATACTTCGCGACGGTAGCGGCGGGAGCGACTCGTTGGCCGGACAGATCATACGTATCGATTTTTCTGGGCGATCTCTCCGCAAAGGTCGATACGCATGATTTGAGCATCCATGCAATCGCTCCCGTCGCTCCCGTCGAGAAGTATAAACAGGCCCTAAGACCTCATTGAAGTCCTCATTGAGCCTTTTAAGAGGCTCCAGCTGTTAGGCTATGGTTCTCAAAATTGAAGTAGAAACTATAGCAGATATCGTAGTCACTCTGTCGAAAGCTGGTTCTCGTTGACTTCGATAAGAACCCACGTCGACAAGGAGCAGATCTCGTTCCGTTCCACTCGAAGAAACCGCAACTGTGAAAGACCATCGAACGCTCCTCCCGGTATTTCTTTCAGCTGAACAGACGCACTATCTAAGTTCTGTTATGTACAGTAAACATGAAGCAGATTTGGAGACAGTCATGGAAAAGAAACGACAGTGTTGGCTACCCCGCACAAAAGCTTTGTTTTTCACTTTATTAAGAGTAAGAAAAGATGTCGTCAGACCGTGCTAGAGCAAAGCTATGAACTAATGTATCTGTCCAAACGTGCGTATTCAATATTTTTGGTGCGCAATTTTGAAAAAATTATTAAAAAGAAGAAAATTATCTTAAAAATATATATATATATTAAAAATTAAAAAGAAAAACAAACGCACTTCATTCCCAAACAGATTCAGCGATGTTAGTCGACACATGTTCCCGAATGGTGGAACATTTGTTAGACTATTGTTGGCCAAGCTGAGCTCCTCCAGTGACGACTCCACCATTCGAAAAGCCTTAAAGAGATATGGGCTCAGTCAGAAAACATGCCAAAGAGTACCGCTAGCATGTTTATCAAACAAGAATTGAAGAAGATTGATTAGGACAGCAGAAAAGATGTGAGAAGTGAGAAGGTGAAGCAATGAGAGAGAAACAGCAGAGGGAAAGGGTCTGAAAGGTCAATAGAAACTGAAGAGGCAGAAGGGAGAAGAGCAATGTAAAGCAAAGAAAGAAGGCGAAGAGCATGACGAGTAGAAGAAATAGGAAAGCTAGTCGCAACACTAGAACCGTAGGGAGACTACTATATATCACCTGTATCACCTGTCGTCCCGTTGGTCATCGACTTGCTCGAGCGGGCGCCAGCAGCCTCTCCATTCGTCCCTGTTGCGTGCCAGAGTGCTCCAATGGATCCTCCTCGCTCGAGGGACACGAAGAGCGTCATAGCGGTCTCTGAGGCGTATGTTAGGGCAGGAAGAACAGTGGAGTCCAATAGGTGGGCACGGAGTCGGACGTTCTTCATCTTCTTCGCGACTTCGTCGACGCTCTTGAAAGCTCCCCAAGCCGCTCGTTTCCTCCTGCTCAGCTCCAGCGCTGGGTCGTTGGCCATATTGACTTCGCGACCCAGATAGACGTAGCTGGAGCATTCGGAGATGTTCGTTCCGTTGAGGGAGAATCGGGCATCAGAAACTTGTCCGTTTCTCATGAACATCGTTTTCGTAAGATCCAGCTGCAGTCCAACGTTCCCACATACACGATCGAAGTCGGCTAGCATTCGAGGGTGCGCTGAAGAGCTTCGAAGATATGGTATCCCCCTGCCGAACCCCTCTCTTTACGTCGATGAGGACGTCGTTGTAGAATGGTGAGATCTTGATCGTGAATCCACTGTACAGCTCTCGAAGGACTCTGATGTACTGAGTAGAAACACCCTGAGTGAGCAGGGCGTCGATGACCGCTTCAGTTTCGACGGAGTCGAATGCCTTCTTCAGGTCGATGAACGTAAGGCACAGCAACAGCTTGTACTCTCGCGACACTTCGATGAGCTTCGTAATGGTGTGTATGTGGTCGATCGTGCTGAATCCTCTCCGAAATCCTGCTTCCTCGCATTGCTGTCCTTCGTCCAGCGTTCTACTAATCCTATTCAGGATCACTCGAGTGAACAGCTTGTAGACTACGGACAGTAGGCAAATCGGGCGATAGTTGCCAATGTTGTGCACGTCTTCCTTCTTGTACAGCAAGACGGTCTTGCTGGTCTTCCACTGAGATGGAACCTTGCACTCCGACAGGTAGCGTGTGAGGAGCCGCGCCAAGGTGTTGATGAGCGCTGGCCAGAGGTTCTTCAGGTGTTCGTGTCTCATCCTGTCGGGACCGGGTGCTGTACGTTTCTTCACCGACGAGATGGCGTATCGGATCTTGAAGGGGAGAACAGAGGAGACGACGTATCCATCCTGCGGAAGATGGCATGGGGGCAGATGGACGTGGCTATCGAAAAGATCGGAATAGAAGTCGTGGATGACCTTCTCCATGGTCCTTCTGGAAGTGGTGACGGTTCCGTCAGGACGTCGGAGAACGGTCATCTTGTTCTTAAAGTAGGCGAAGTTCTGGCGGGCATCGCGGATGCTCAGCCCTGCCCCTGCTGCTTCAGCCAACACTTCCGCCCTTCTCTCCTTAAGATCCTCCTTTATCGCCGCTCTGTATAGCTTCGCAAGCTCGGACGTCATTTGTTAGTTGTCTGACGCTCGTGCTTCTCCACGCTGGCGTATCAGCTCGAGAGTTTCCGGAGACAGGCGTCTCTTGGTGGTCTTCAAGCTCTCGGCTCCCTTAGCACTATCGCGGAGATGGTGCACGAAGTGGTCGTACTCCTCGTGGATGTTGTCCATAACGGTATCTTCCCAAAGGCCGGCAAGAGAGGTGTAGAGGTCCCAGTTGATGGTCGTTCTGGGATTCCTCTTCTTGAACTTCGCGGCCTTCTCTCCTTGACGCGAAAAGCGAAACCTCGCGCGAAGGAGGCGGTGGTCCGATCCCGTGTAGAACTTGGGGACAACGGAAACGTCGGTCAGACAATAATTGCGATTGAAGATGATGTGGTCGATCTCGTTGTGGAACTGGCCACCTGGGGATTCCCAGGTCCATCGTAGGGAGGGAGGCTTCTGGAACTGTGAGTTTCCATGGATGGTCTCGGTCGACATGATAAACTCAGACAGCTTTTCACCTTGCTCGTTCCACTCCAAACCATTGGTTCCGATGTGATGTTCTTCCAGCGACCTTCGCGGTTCGATCTTGGCGTTGAAGTCGCCGACGATCATCTTGTAGAAGGTGTGATCTTCCTTATAGAACTTCTCCAGCTCCACGTAGAAGGCTTCGACCTCTTCGTCGTCGTAGTCGGATGTTGGGGCATACGCGACGAATACAGTCAAAGCTGGCACGGAGCCACATGGCTTCAGTCGCAGAAGTCCGACTCGGTTGTCAGAGACTCGTACGAATCGATGTTCATGGCCAAGTGTGTGTAGACGAGGACACCAACGCCGCCTACTCCCCTGTTGTCGCATGTTCCGAGGAACAGTTCTTCTCCAGAGTCGTAGGCGGCGTGTAGGGGGTGGTGTCTTCTCGTCTCGGTCAGTCCGATGACGTCGTACTTGATCTTCCTGGCTTGCATCATCAGGTCCTCGACGGATGCTTCCGACGCAAGCGTGCGGGCGTTGTAAGTACAGATCGTCATCCTAGTCCTTCTCAATTCGCGCAGCGTGGTTAGGCCCTGAGATTTTAGCAGCCTCTCCGTACTCATCCTTCCCATCGCTGCAGAAATGGGGCTCTTTCGGGGTCAGGGGAATGAGGCCCTTTAGTGCTGCTGTTTTCGACTGGAGTACACACGGGTAGCTAGTCTGGCTCTGTCGTGCGGGCGAAGAACACGTATCAATCAGTGCCGAGCCTGGAGCGGCAGATATACAGGCTTTATGTTGTCACAGGTGTTTTAATGCCATCAATTTGATCGCAACAAAACATTCTGCAACAACCTTGAATCGTGATCTACAGTCGAGGCGCAGCTAGTAGGAACTCCGACGTTGTCCGAGTTCTGGCAGCTCTGGCACTCCATCCATCTTCACCTACGTTACTCTAACCACAACTGCTGCCACAAAGTTGTCCTTGACGGCAGACCGATGGAGATGCTACAGAAGGATGTGTGGCAGTGGAGCATCCGCAAGAACTCCTTCTGTCGCTATTACGAAGGGATCGTTTTTTGATCGCAGGGTCTTGACGGAGGTAAACATTTTCGCTTTATCTTACTTCTGGTTGCAGGAAATTGGAACGCAGGCATTTAAGGAATATGAACTGGAAGTTAGTCTCCTACTGTCATCCAATGAGAACAGTACTTCCGAGGCGTGTGTTGACCTCTGACCCTTGTTACCAAGCGGAGTCTCCGACCGAATCGTGAAAAACGGATGTCAAATTCGTGATCAGCACCCCAAATAACCCCCCCCCCCCTTAACAAAGTTCCAGCGAAATCTTTTTTTTTCAACCGAAGTCCTGTCGGTGGAGTTGGAACTTTTAACTAGTGCCCAGAACACATTTTCTTCGTTCTGAATGCTCTTCAGTTCTGTTTACGTTTTACGTCCCGGCCGTCCGTGGACGGCCCCGCGGGAGTATACAATAGGCCTAAGGGCCTACTCCATTGCCCGCAGCAGGAACTATGGTATATGAGCGAACGGCTGCTGGGCAAAGATCATGTGCAATTTTTTTCCGATCGCCCGGCATTAATCGATTCAGGGGCAATACAGCCGCTCCTGCGGGCTATGAGTGTGCCCTAAGTGGACTGATGTATATTCTCTATCGGCTTCTAGAAGCCCAGAGCGTTCCAGAAGAAACCGTGACAAGTGCACCGAGACGTTCCGTAATTATAAATCTTCTGAGAGCGCAGCAACACTGCTACAGATTGAACAACCACAACATATCGCAGGACTAGCAGGATGCAATAACACAACGAGACAATAACGCAGTGAAGTGGTACCCATGGGGAAAATCGGAGAAAATGAAGGAAAGGAAAATACAATAAATAGGCACTGGGCAAGAACGCTACGTGCACGAGGAATTGTGGACGAGAGAAGGACCCATAGTGAAATGTGAGGGGGCAGTATCGCACATCACAGCGGTGCGCAAGGCTAGGCATGGCTTGCCTGGTGTCCGACTCGGGTCTTCTTGTACATGATGGTCAGCTGGTGCGGCTTCTCCTGTGAAACACGGGCCTCCTTGAACGGCAGAGCAACGAACACCACCGGCAGCACAAACAGGCCGTGACACATCCCGAGGAACACGACCAGGACGGCCACCTGAACGAACGCAGCATTAGACCAGCCTTGGTTGCGCACATGCAAAAGCAGCCTCAAAGACATTCTGAGCACCAATTCTTTGCTGAGGTCCATGTAGCGAATGCGGGCAGCATTGGGTGGTGGGGACGCACCACTCAAACATAAACAGTCAAAACAGTGACCGAATGTAGGCCAGCCAATCAGGACAGCAGCCGTACATGTCCTCCGAATGGCACACTCATTCGATGCACCGGATAGGCTTGCGCGTGCGTTTTCATCTCCCAATGCTGCCCACATTCGCGACTAGGACACGAAATTCAACTTAAATGTCAAGGATAGCGTAACAAAGTATTCGATCTCAATGTTGCCCATCCATCTCACGATGTGCGCCATACTTAGTGTCTAATTTGGGGCCGTAATAATTAACGATTAAACCCCGTGGTATGCTGGGTATAAGGGGTAAGGATACCCACGTTGAAGCATTGACCTGTATTCCTTATCCCACCTCTACCACCCATACCCCACCGACCGCGGGTTTAATCGTTGGTGAAACCGGTTTCCTGAACTGATTGCTGCTGTTGCTCACAAGCACTGTTCTGCCATCACGAGCAATCCAGTATTCATTCCAATACGTTTCTCCCTTAACCCACAGAAAGTAAGAGTGCGTGCGAAATCTTTGCTCCAAAGTAGTAGAGCCTGCTTTAGAGTGGAAAACGTTTTCGCAGCCATTTCGAAGCAGAGTGCGAGATGGCGCAATCCGAGGAGGCGGCGGTTCCTCAAGTATGTGCTCCTCAGGTCTAGGTTTTTGGTTCTGATTCCGCTCAGCCAGTCAAGCCCTCCATTGCTCGGCGCTGAGGACAAAACACTGGCTTGTCCATGACTGCGCAGCCTAAGTGATTGTAAAGGCAAAATACGCATTCAAACTGCCTCCACGATAGCAAATAGAAGAAGAGTGAGTAAACAAAACAAAAGAATCTTTCAAACAAAGATAATATGCTTTGACTCCTGTAGCGCAAATTGAATAGGCAACACGATGGCTCTTATACTGCCGCGCCTGCCTTAGGCTCTATCCTAGTCAAGAGAAACAGTTTCACCCAGCACTCAACGACAAGGCACTACGTTCTTTGAGCTTACATGAGAGCTACCGTATCATTTGCTAGTAGCTTCGTGGTAGTAGCTTGGCAGTAGCTTAGTGGGACCAATTCAGGAGAAGGGATGAGGGACAAAACACCGCGTGCTCCCTTCCGACTAGGATTACTAGAGATCTCCCGCCTTCTGCTGGAGTATAAACCCTACCTAACAGATGAAGCCCTAGAACACCTGCTAACTCACCTTTACGAACACCTGAACCATGTATACATGTTTGGCTGCCAGAACTATGATGAAAATCATCGTAGACGTGCCGGACTGGGATATCGGCCAGGCGACTGATGCCATCGCATGACGGACTCGCTCACGTTTATTCTCAATGAAGAAGGTCTGAAGCCTGAAGCTGCAAGAAATCTGAGCGACCGTTATTCGACTATAAGTTTCAGTGGTGAATCGGCAGTAGTCGTTAATGTGGCCTACATGTGTAGAATGACCATCAGGCCAATCATCGAAAAAAGCATCGAATATGCGTCCCATTCATAGCAACGTGGGCAGTCGGTACTCTGTGGCCGTATGCTCGTCTACCCCGAGTCTCCCCCGATGGGGGATGGGGATGTGATAAGATATGCTGATATTGATTGATTTTCCCCCAACGGGGGAGCACGAGCATACGGCCCCTGATTGACCGACACGATTCCGCCTTGTCATGTAGGCCCCATTAATGGCTAGTACATACCAGTTATTCACCTTTAAACGGTTCTTACAATCAAATAGATTTAAATTAAACCAAAGACGAGTGTATTACCGGGATATCGGACTTGCAGTAATGAAACGTGAGGTGAGCAACGAAGTCGACCGAGAAACCAATGGCCATTAGCAGAGTCGTCATGGAGATCGGATCGCGATCGATGTCAAGATACACGAGGCATCCGAACGCACCTGAACATAGACGAAATTCTCGGCGATTTTTCTAACATCCAAATCCCGTAGTATGGGCAAGACATTGTGCCCAGTTGAGATCCATGGCGGTTTAATTTCATGTAAGTATGCCTTCCTTGGTCGGATTGGCTCATACGGAGCGGGCCTACGTATACTGCGGATTCTGTCAGTCTTCTGCTTGTTCCCGGTAATCCACAGCATCGACTGGCAAAGGGTAAAGTATAATGGTTGGCGTTATTGAGCTGCTTCGTAGGATGCCCAGACATTCTGCCTCTCCGAGGTCTCGTGGAGGTACATTGGATGCACATTTGACCTATACGGCGAATTGTGGCAGCCAGCCGATGGACCAGTCAATGCTTTGTGGTCCTCAGACAAACCTGGTGCCAATTTGTCGACGTAGAAGGATGGAAGGCTTGGTTGGCCTGCACGGGAATCGAACTAAGGTCCAATATATGCGAGAGTCAGCGCCTCTTCCGACCGCGCTACCACGCGCTCCAAAGACTGGTATCTTATATCTGAGAGAAAAAGTGAAAACCGCAAGACAATCGCTCTTCGTTCTGACCATGAGCTCCCCTTATTTAAACACCCTCAGTCGTCGAATGAGATCCCACATAAACTTGTCGACGAGCGGCTTTTTTGGCTGGCGCCTTCTCGATACGCGCCAAGGGCAAACGCCCGCATAGTACCTTTTCTGGTTGACTTGAGGTTCGAAGGCACTGAAGCTGGAGAAAAGCTGCTAGGAATAATTAAGCTTTCACCTCCTTATCCACCAATCGCTCGGGACTCAACTTCTTACAGCTCATTATGAAAAGAGAGTGCTAGTCGTTAATGTGAGCAGCATGGGAGGTGGCAGTGCCATCAAAGCACGGCCAATAACAACGCCGACCAATCAGGGTCGGACTTGAGGTTGTCGCAGTTGGTGAATTTTCTTCCGGCCAAATGGTGCTTCAGCGGGCGGAACAAGTGGTAGTCGGAGGGGTCGAGGTTCGGGGAATACGGCGGATGGGCAACCGTCTCCCAGCCGAGCGTCGCCAACTTCTGCTGGGTCTCCTTCGCCACGTGGGGGCGCGCGTTGTCGTGCAGCAGGTGGACCGAGGCCCATCGGGGACGCTTTTCTCGGATGGCGGCCGCTAGTTTCTCGAGCTGATCGGTGTAGATGGAGGCGATGACCGTCCTGCCTTGCGGGAGCAGCTTGAAGTACAGCACACCCTTGGCGTCCCACCAGCATCAGAGCATGATCTTCAGCGGGTGCAGGTCGGCTTTCGGCGTCTCTTCTCCGCGCGGGATACAGACGGCACGGCGGGCGACGTTGTCGTAGAGGACTCAGCTCTCATCCCCAGGTGACCAGGTCCTCGAGAAACTCCTTGCGCTGCGGACGACACTCGTACTACACGAACGTACGGATTCGAACTTGGTCCATTTCAGCTTGTACTGGTAGCTAGACGCGGCGACTGCGCCTTATATACCCCTAGCGTGGAACTCTGGAGAACCTTCTAGAAGGGTTTTACACTTGCCTGATATTATAACACTTCCAAGGAAAATTATAGAATTTTGAATATTTTCGGACAGGAATTATTGGACACCTGGTACTTCTTGTGGAAGGAATTTCAATGCGGATTTGGCCTAGACACCTGTTCACCTTTGGCGCCAGATCGACGGTTTAGCGTTGCTTTTTCTATTTGTAAAGGCTCGCTTGAAATTCAGGCGCATTACGGGTTTGGAGGGTGCAGCCTTAATAATTTTCGATATACATCCTCCGGTAGGGCAGAACATTTCACCTTCCTGTCGGAGGTTCACCTCCACAATAGGAATATGATAGAATAGTGAACTCTCTACGAGAAAAAAAGCAAGAAAAATTCATCGCCAAAATAATGCACCGGATGAATGTTGCAGTCGGGGGAGGTGCCGGCTGTTGCGTGCACTCGATACCAGTTCCCTAGTTCGGATTTCCTGCCCAGGCCAACCAAGCCTTCCATCCCTCCGGGGTCGGTGAATTGGCACCAGACTTGTCTGGGAACGATGAACCACTGGCTTGTTCATCGGCTGGCCACCGCAAGTCATTGTATGGCCAAATACGCATTCAAGTCGCCTCCATGATATCCCGTTGAAGTAGAATGCGTGGCGCATCCCAAAAGAGATTGAGTAAAGCTGTCCTTCACCCTCATCCGAATAATGCACCCAATCCGTATTGCGCTGAAATTCATTCTCATCAGAAAATGGAAGGAGGAATGCTAGGTTTGTCTGCGAAAGAGGTCAAATCCACATCGAAAATCAGATCATACAACCAAGGTTGGGTCGTGAATTGTAAGCCACATTTGAAGAAAGAAGTAATTCAAAGAAAAAGTTCAAAAAACGACAAAAAATAACCCACCTTCTACGCAAAAAAGGCGGCAGGAGAGGAGCATTGGAATCGAAGGCAAGAAGACGACACTATTAATAGTGTCAATTGATCAGGACTATAGCCATTCAATCTCAGGTCATCGGATTTCTCCGACCCACGTGTGTGGTCGCCGAGGATCTACACTATTTCACATCTCAGTCTTCAGCTCTTCTGATCTGTGTAGTATCTCGAACGTAGTTCCTAATACGACGAGTGCACTGCTAGAATGCCTAATCACGAAATGACCTTAAAACAAGATTAATATCCTCTCAAGGCTCTAGTAGGTCAGATATAGTAGTCGTTAATGTTTAAGAATCAAATTTCTCGCCGAGTTTGTTAAATTTTTGAGAAAAGAGTACTGGGGGTGTTGACCCCGGCGCAAGCTTCACCGGGTGACGGCGTCTGAACTACCAACATCGTCTGAACCACTGACTGTCGTACATGCACTGGGCAACATCCCAACAAGTACCTTGTCCTTGTATAAGCTTGAACGCTGTTAAGGCCAAGATACCTACTTTTTACTGCGCACACGGTTCATAATCTTGAAGGTTGGTTAAAACTCTGCCATTTCAGAACAATGGAAAGATGGTTAGGTTTTTCTGGGAAGAAAAGTAGAAGCAATATGTATCACAACCAAAAATACAAAAATTCAAGAAAAATAACCCACAACTTCCATCAATGGGTGGCCGGAGCGGAGCGTTTGAACTGGACGGCAGGAAGGCACTATTGATCACGACCATGGCGGGCTACCTCAGGTCATCGGATTTCCCCGACCCACCCACCTAGCAAGGATCTATTAGGTTGTTTAATAATTAATGCGCTTTTTTCGTATTTTTCAAAGTTAATTTATTTATATGCTGACAGCAAACATTCTTCTTCTTCGTCTTTTTCTTTTTCTTTTTCTTCTCCTTCTTCTTTTTCATCTCCTTCTTCCTCTGCCTTTGTCCCGTATAGTTGAGAGTTCCGCTTGCTATTCAATATGTGGTAATTATTTGTCGATATTATAGAATTTTCGAGGCGGACAATTGTGAGCCTTAGATGATCTAATAACATCACATGTGCAGCGTTGTGCAGCAAATGGGCGCGTTCTAGCACAGCCGGTAGAGGCGCCGGCTGTCGTATGGTCTTGGTTCGGTTCCCGCCCAGCCAAACCAAGCCCTCCATCCCTCTGGGGTCGGTGAATTAGCACCATACTTGTCTGAAAAGGATAGAACACTGACGTTTCTGATTTTTCATCGGCTGGCCATCGCAATCCATCGAAAGGACCGTATAGACATTTAGCTGCTGTCTCCACGATATTCCGTAGAAGTACAATGCGTGGCGTATCCCACAAAGAGATTGATTAGCTCAAGTAAGATTTGAATTGAAGGTTAATAGAATTAGATGAAAATCTATCCGTAAAATTATTTAGATAATTATTGTATTATTATTCATTAAAATTAAAATTATTTTTATAGCTCTTCAATATTATAAAATACAACGACACAACAATTTTGAACAAAGGACAACAACATCAATAAAACAGCGACAGCTAACAATAACTTAATCATGTTTTGTTTCGCCTCTATCTTCATACAAATCATGTTTATAATTAGTTATCCCGAGGCTCATCAGTGAAGAAGGTAACTAATTAATTTAGTTGCTAGTACTGTATTAAGCGAAATATTTTTTAAAATGTGTTTTAACTTGTACTAGCAACTAAATTTTAAATTGAAAAATACAGGTAACACATGTCTTAAAACAATTGTACTACATTATAGAACCATTAGCATATTGTTACTAACTATATACCTAATGTTATTTATATATGTACACACATGTACACATACATACACACATACTCATATATATACATTTTTTTAAAATTTATTTATTATTCTTGATTTATTTTTGTTTGTTTTATATACCTTTAGTTTTTTTAAATTTATAATTAATTTTTGTTTTTGATTTTTAACTTCTTATCGACCTCAATTTTTTAAATTATATGTTTTTATAAATTTTTAATATTTTATGTAAGTTTTATGCACTCCCAATTTTTAAATATTTTATCTATTTATTTGTTTATTTTTAGTGCATTAAAAATTGTTATACAATGTATGTATTTCAACTTAGAAACTTACCGGTCGTTTCAAGAGGTAATAATAAAATGAAACCGATTATGTTTATGTAAAAGTATATCAAATATATCCCTATCACTATCCGCCAAAATACTTCTTGCTTTCATTCCACCTTATCACTCTATTGGAGAAGTGTTATTATTTCGGTATTTTATATTTTTTGCAGTATAATTAAGTAAATTGGGTATAAGATATATATAATATATTATGTTGATTATATTTATACATATAATAAATGTTTGTTTCTATTTAAACATTTCAATATATTTCTTATTATCATATCTATTAGATAGTTGTTTTTAATAAGCTTAATTATTAGTTTGACAATGTTTTTACCTAAGTCGTTAAAAGCTTAACAACACCTAATAACTCTTAATGTTTCTGTGAAAAATGTTGATTTTTTAACCTTTGAGTTGAAGATATATTTGAGTTGAAATGTGGGAATCTAATAACGTAAAATTTAAAGCTGTCTGTTTTATTATAATTTTTTTATTAATTTATTCTCGACAATTCTGATGTTAAGATCGAGATGATCGCAATCGTAACCTGACTAAGTTTAAAGGCGTTTCAGTTATCTCTAGAACTAAAGTGTATGGCGCGTCTGATACAATATTTAGTAGCAGCAATCACTTGTAGTGTCATTTTAATTCTCAAAAACAACAGGCGAGCAGTTCAACCTTTAACAATGCAGAACGTTTTTTGCATAAAAACGGGCACGATCGACAGCAATTGAAACGCTCCGAACTGAGCACAAAAACAAACGACAACTTTATGCTTCTCACTCACAATGAGTTTCGTTCGTATCGTCCCGATGCCCATAATTCGCTTCACAACTGCAGCTCTGCACGGAACTTATGCACTGTTTGGTGTAGGTGCACATGAGCTCGGACAACGAGGATCATTCATTCATCTCTAAACGATCACTTCATTTACTTTCTGTCTTTCCTTGTAGCCGATTAGCGTGCATCACCAGCATCACTTGCGTATGTGTCGAGAACATCTGTCACCCAGCTTTACTTTGATTCGACGCCGCTAGATTGGCTGGCGTGTTGCCATCTCTCATTGCTGCCCATTTAAGCGACATGCGATCGGGCCGCTCCACAAAATCGTACCTTAGCCGAAGAAGCTGCTATTTGAGAGTGGCTATGTCTTGCTATTAGAACAGAACCTCTAACCCTTTTCTTGCCGATTAAATGGCAAAACAGAGCAGCTCATACACTCGATCTATTCTGTCGGACCAGGTTTAGGGGTTGACCTTGAAGGAACCGTGAAGTGTATGGGCCTAACCGTAAGATCGATTTCTTCTTTTAGCTTTTAAGGGGGTCCATCCTAACCTGTAGAGCAATTACTACCGCCTGGGCCTCTGTACAATACCATACCAACGATATGCTGACCTAAGGAGCTAGGGAAGTCCATCAGTAAAAGGGAAAAGGAGCAGACATACTGGACTGGGCCAAGGCCACCGCCACACATAGGCTGGCAAAAACCTGAAGAAATGGAGAATGGATTACGCCTCAAAAGGCCAAGGTAAACCGTCCCCCCTTTGGTGGGGAAAGGAGTAGACAAGCACGCTACGACTCATCAGTAGAGAAATTCTCGTCTCCTCTGGGGATGAGGAGGGTTGGTTATGCCGAGTTAGAAGGATCTGAACAGAGTCTTCAGAAGATCGTCTAGAATAGCCTGGATGAGATAAATAAGGCCGAAATATGGCCAGAGAGAGGGAATAACGACGCATGTCCAGCGCGGTCGTTGAAGGTGATGCTGGCCAAGACCACCCAGTGGACCAGGACCAGCGCGAGAAATCCAGATCAGCTGATAGATCACCATTGATTCATTGACCTGGTGGTAGTCAACTTAAGTTCTTGCTCGTCCGTAGGCTTGTATGAACCTGCTTAGCAAAGCAGGTGTAACCACTTAGTCTGAGTGGATCAATCCTTTGAATCGCGCTACGCATTCAATTTCTACGTGATACCACTGGATTGTTTGAATGGGTCTTACCGATTAGGAGTTTCAAACCTATTCCGATGCCTGACTGATGGTGAGAGTAGGATAACGTTTTTATTTAACTCACGCAAACCATTCGCTTATGAGTTTGAAGAGTTCGCAGCTCATAAAAGATGGTTTCAGTCCGGACGCGGAAAGAAACCTGAGACGATCCTATGGTGAGGATGTGGCAGCGCCTCGTACCACTGCGCTATATACACTCCTTTCTTATACGCAATCATCTCAGAAAACTAAGTTAAATCATCTACGTGCCAGTTCTAAGCCCAGAACAACCGATTCAATGCTCTTCGTATTTTTTCGATCGAGCAGGGCCCACAGGGTCACTATCGCACACGACGGAGGTGAATGGAGATGTTGGTGGCGACCGCGTAAGGCGATCTAGGAAACGTTAGAGCACATAAACGATACTACGTGGTTTCTTGGCGAAAAGTCGGAGGCGTTTTGGTATGCGCCGTGCACTCTGTTCTACGGGGTGTCGTGGAGTCATCACGATCGCGAACTTTGTCCATGCCGTCTTTTAGTTGACAGCCGATGAAGAAGTCAGTGTTTTATTCTTCGCAGACGAGGTAGAACTTTGTCTGGGAGGCCAGGTCTTCGCGCCGAAAATCGATAGTAACCGATCGATATTGATAGTGGTCGAAAACATCCGTTAACGTTGATTAGACAGCCGATATTGCTTACTTGGTGTGAGGCTTGTCGACCGACCAGTGAATCGACGTGCTTCCCATAGAATTTTTTTATCCCGAAAACAAGAAACTAATCTGAGCGATAAGTAGGAATTGGTGGTTTAGAGTGAATTGCTGCGAATCTTTTCATGCATACGGCCATAAATCTGCGCGGACAGAGCAGAAATCAGTAATGTAAATCGTGATGTTAAACAGCATACCGCGGCCAGAAGAATTCCAGGCGGAGACTCTTAATAGGTACAGGTTTCAGCATATTCAACTGAACAACTAAAATTAATTCGCATGACGAGCAGTGCAAACGCCCGCATGGCGTCTCATTAGTGAATGGTGTTTGTCCTCAGATCTCAAGAAAATTACACAAGTACTGCAACTGCTGGGCACTAGTGAACTTTCAAGCAATCAGAGCTCGTAAGTCTTCTTCTTCCACTCAAGCTCTCCAGAATAGGGTAGGTAATGGAGGGTGGAGAGAATGGCATCCAGCAGAGTGATTAAGCGTAGTATAGGGATGTTATTTGTGGTGCTCGTCATGAATATGAGACTCGCTTCCGAAATTTCCGTTGATCGGGTACGGTAGGTATGGTACTGTACTGTGTTCTTTACTGTGTTAGTAATAGAGGGTTCTCCACATAGTCGGGTTTGATTTCCAGTCTGCTGCATGAGATGAGAAATAGCGCACAAGAAATTGATGCTTCCCAAAACGAGTGCCGGATACGTGATAAGTACCCCAAGTAACCGTTGAAGACAAAGGCTGGGCGATTTTCAAGATCCTGGCGCAATCCTAGACACGTATGATGTTCTGACGGACCCAACCGTTGCACCAGCAACAGACCTCATAGCTGGATTCGTAACGACGAGATCTGTGGTCCTGACTGCACCGCCCTCACATAAACACACCTACATACCGTATCGTACCGTAACTGGGCGAGATTTCAAAAACTTTTGTCAAATTCAAAAAACTGTATCAAATGAGGCAGAGGCTGAATTTCGAACGACGCGTTCCAACTTCGCTTCCAAATTTTTCTACTTTCTCTAAATCTTCTTTCTTCTACTTAATCTTCTAAAATCTACTTTCTTCAGCTTAGTCCTCGCCTCATTTGTGGGCTTGTAGAGCTTTCCTTGTAGTTTTCTAGAAACTACATATTTCTTAGTAACAGATTACGCAGAACATCGCATTTGTTTTAGTTGGTTGCTGCATCGCGTATGATCAGAAAATTAGTAGCGTTCTTCTATTTTAGTTCAGACCCGTTCATCTAATCTCCACTCTTGAGAAGCCTCTGAACTTCCCTACGCAACACCATCATACCGTATGTTCAACAACCAATTTTCCGAAATTTAGTCACATCGGAATGACAGCGCTCCACCACGGGCCAGAGAAGAATTTACGGTTTTTACGGAATTTACGGAGTTTTACGTGAGAGCGCATTACTTTGTAGTACGAGCAGCTACAACCATGATACTTTTCAGAAATATAGCACTAAGTATATGCTACATAACAGTTGGTATGCGGTTCTTTGCAATTGGAAAAAGACAACCAATAAGGTGGCCTATTTTTGTTGTAGGACTTAAGGGCCAGCCTGTAAAGTATTGAGGTACTTATGAAGCAGAGGGCCCTTTCTTATGACTCACCGCTCCCCGGGTGCCGTGGAGTTGGTGGGGGGGGGGGGGGGGGGGACGGTCAAGAGGTACACCCGCCCCTTCTGGGGGGCGTGCCAGCTTCCCCTCATCCTCCTTGCTCACCTACCCCCAACCCTAGGCTTCACCGAGAGTCTAACGGCTGCCTTACGAAACCTTTGACACGCAAAACAAAAGTTTCCGGTCCTCAGAACAGCAGTGTACCTCCTGACGCCACGCCCCTCAGCAGGGGCGGGTGTACCTCCTGTCGCGCTGCCGTGGAGTTGCCGCGTTTTCCTCGCCGTGGCCGCGTTAACATGTTTCCCGGCAACCCCACGGCACCACGGCCCTCTGCTTCATAAGTACCAGTTTTTTATTTTTATTTAATATTACACATGTTGGGGCAGCTAAACTAAAAAAATTTCAAAAAAAGTTCTACCAAATTGTTCTTGAACAAAAAATTATTCTATCTCAGTGAGTCTGTGGTTTAGCCTGCCTAAAGGCTCGATTTGAAAGAGTTCGTTTTGGCTTCAAAGTCTTACGATTAAACTAGCTTAGAAGAGTGTCCAATTTGATTTGAAAAGTGTCCAATTTGGTTTGAAAGGTGTCCAATTCGACGTGAAAATGGCATATATTTTTGATAGCAGTGACCTGATTATGCTTCTTATTGCGAACAGGGTGGGAGGTTGTCTTTGGCCTTCTCTGTTGTAGTGGAAAACGTAAAGATGAGTGAAAGAACATACAAACCGCATTACATGTAAATTTCCAAGTAAATGAAAACAGCTGCACTGAGTATTTTATATTTATGATTGAACAAGTACTAACAAATTATAAATAACACTCAAATTAAGTGCGCAAGTGCATAGTGACAAAATACAACGGATGAGACCAAGCTGAAAATCGTTGAAGTAGAGGCTCCGTCAGGTCTGGCCAAGCTTTCGTCCAAATGCAGTACGTCCCCTTTTCTAACAAATATCAGATCGGTTTCGCTTTCATCACCTACATCATCGCTATCAGACGGCAACTCTTTGGCAACCTCCTCAATCTTCTGCTCTGTCCGCGTTCGAATGAAATCGTCCGGTGCAATTTCGTCGCTCGACTGTTTCAGTCGGGTCTCCTCAAGTGCCTCGTTTTGGCTCACTCTAATGGATGGATTATTCGGCCAATCCTCACTCGCAGGACTCGGTTTGTGTTGTTCTTTGAGTTCCACGTTGTCACTTGCAAGTTCTAAGACTTCATCCAAGACATCGTCCGCATCTACACTTTCATCGACATCACTATTAGAACCTCCCGCGTTGTTTGCTAAACTTAACAATTCTGTGAGGTTGTCCTTGACTGGTGCATCATCGACAACGTCGTTCTCTCGAGAATCCGTGTAATCTCCGAGAGGTGGCAGATTTGAATCGGCTTTGTCAAGCTCATTCTGGTCATAACCCATCTCGCCTTCACCAGGAGATCCAGCGTCAGCGTTGCTACCAGGTCGTGCCGTTGGTGGTCCATAGGGAGGCGCTGAAGTGAATATGATAGGGCTCGTCTAACCGGTTTTACTCAATCGGACGGGAACGTCATCTAGAACAAAGGTGAAACGCACCCACCTTCTGTATTGATGGTACTGGCCATTGCATTATTGTTGAGCGGTTCCTGGACAGAGCGAAGCAGATGCTCAAATCCTTCAATCAAACATTAAGCATCGATAGTAAAAACTGTATAGCGTGTAATCCCGTCTGGACAAATCTCAGTTGGACTAATTCTCACGCCTTTTAGGTCTTCGAACACCTGCGTTTACGAGCTTGAAGTCATGACTCTTCACTGGTGTAGACCACATACTATACATTATCTTCACTCCCAGACTGCAAGATTAGTAGGGGCGTCCTATCGCTACTTATAATACATGCCTGAAGATTGGTTTAGTCCTAAATGTCTCTAAAAAGATCAGCCCATGTATGCAATACAGTACGTATTCCACGTGCACATTCGTGGAAGAAACCGCTTATAGTTCAAGACAGGTCATGTACCAAATCCTCTATCGTGGCGAGAAGAAAAGTGTGGTGGCTTCTCCCATGATTCTGTTCAACCAGGAGTTCTCCCATGATTCTGTTCAAGGCCGCGCTTGTTCATCAAGCAGTGCTGCGTCCCGGTCTGCGCTAAGTGCGCTCTGTACTTTCCCGTTCTCCTGGTCCCTATCGAGGATAAAGCCGCACGATCTGACAAAGCATGAACGCTGGGACAAAGCAACTGCAGGTTATTGCCGGACATCCCGATCTTGTGGTCGTAGCTCCTCGGTATCTCCTACTGGGTTGGATACTTCAGTATTCAGGGGATCAGAGTACTTGCTACCTCATACGACGCTTAGTGATCTCGTGCGTTTCCTGTGACGGCAAAAAAGATACAGTCGGAAAATTCCGTAACAAAATGTCTTATTATGAGCATCTCTCCTAAAAAATTAAAGGCGTCACGTTGCATTTTTTATACAAGTGGCTCGAGAACGGTTATCCTAGCTTGCGCATAGGCGGAGGAAACTCACCAGGAAGGATTCTTCCGTCTTCATCAACTGGAACAAGTACGTTACCTTCAGAATCAACTGTTCCCACTCGAGGATCGTCGATAGACATGAAGATGTCATTCTGAAGGAAGAGACAACTGATAGAGACTATATGCTTTTACCTTGCCCAGCGAATTAAGAGAGCACTAAAAAATCTTTAATGTGCCGCTTGTAAGGTACAATAAATACTAACTGGCTCTTCGAATTCCAGTGGAAGAGGCGGAAGATCCTGACCGTTTTTGGGAAGGAGGGCTTCGTCGACAGCCGGCACTTGACCATCCTCTCCTTAAGACGCGCAGTGTAATTGCGTTCTTGAAAACTTCCTCGATGCAAAACACAAACGTTTGAAACGAACTGAATCTGAAGCCACCGTCAGAACGAGCAACAAGTGTTACACCTCGAAGGATAAAACTTTTTAGGTTGATGATCACTTTACGACTTTTATCCAGAGCCTTTCCTCAACTCCCCTGGCTCGCATATGATTTCGTGTCTGTTGTGTGTTTTGTGTCGCGCACTCTTCTTCGCACTTTCCTTTCTTCGCACTTTCCTACTATCTTTTAGCACTGCTGTAGTATGAAGCTATATATCGACAAGTGATCTTTAAAGGTTCCCTTGTCTTTCCAAGACTGTGAGAAAGGCAGTAACGCTAAAATGTCAGCTGAGCAGAGTCCACAAATAAATAAATAAATAAATAATAGCCTTCTATAACAACTAGAGGACCTTGCCACTTTCTTTCCTCTTGAAATGATCCAGAGAGCGCACATAATGTTGCTCTACTGACTGCCCCAACATTCCCTGAGAATTCCATAAACCATTCATAATATAGTGACTCCAACAATGAAAGGAGTTACCATTTTTCATTTTTTGCGCATGAAGGTTTGAGATGGATCTTTCTTTAGCGTGAGCTCACGCTTCGATTTCGTATTCAGAAGCCAATCGGATCCACAGCGAGGTGGGGTATTCGTCCTCGTTTGTTGACCAGTAGCGGCGAAAGATGAGCCTCAAAACCTCGTGTGGCACAAGTTACACTAACTACTTAGTGGAAGATTTATATTCAAAGAGTCTAAACCCAGTTTTATTTCCTGTCGCCTGTTCGTTATCCGTTTTTCCGTTATCCGGCCTTCTGGATAAAACTATCCACTATCAATTATCTCGTTTTCAAAATAGCATTATCCGCTCATTCCTGGTGCATACGTAAGACCGCATTGCAGGCAGAAAGAGTATGGCTTGCGGTAAGTCACGAAACAGGAGTGCCACAAAATGTGCTTCGCGAATAGCGTCATCCGTGCATCAGTGCCCCTGGGCGCGAGCTTGCAGCACAAAAGCTGGAATCAAAACTACCTATAGCCTCTTCTCCGCTGCACATTGATGCTCATCGACTACCGTCATTTTCTAATTCAGCTTTAGTGGCGAGAATCGCATGATTGTCTGGCGGTCGTCGGGCGCCAAGCTCAGATCTAGGAGAATTTCCATTTGATCATGTCTATCATTCGGTCATTACAGAGAGTCTGTGTTGTAGAGTCTGAATGCGTATTTAGAGTGCCTCGTTGACTTCTCACAGAAGTAGAACTTTTGAATCATAACGGAAAAGGACTGATTAACGTATACTTTTGACCTCACTCTAAAATCAATGTTCATTATTACTGAACCGCTGAACCTACAGGGAATATGATGCACTTCCTTTATGTAATTGTTGTTAGAGAGTGACTGACAGTAACTACTCACCTCGACGAAGTCTCTGGCTATCGCGATGCACAGGAGTGGCAGCAGTAACTGAAATGAAGACGGCATCCTCTTATTGTGCACATAAAGCACGGCAGGATCTACAGCAGCTGCTAGAAGCTTGTCGACGGCTATTGTATAGGGCAAGAGGCGTATTGGAACAACACGAGACGCAGCCGCCTTAGAGCGCTTTCTGACAACGGTTTCAGGTGCCCTCTACTCCATCTACAAACTCATGACTATTCCACGAAGCGAGTCTCTAAAAACGAAGATGCTACTACACTCAGTAGTTAGATATTGATCTGTCTTTTGAGATACATGGCATGTTATTCCACAGACTCGATTGATACCAGGTTCTTAGCAGACAATGTAAGCATTGTATGCAGAAATACGCATTTCAACATGAGCATATTTAGATTTGCAGGCGCAACGACGAATTTAAGGCAACCAGAATCACAAAGCAATTTCAGCTATATGAAATACTTTACAATATATAATGTAGTTCCTTATACCTCGCTCGTTCGTATTGCTATGTTCAAGCTTTTTGTGCTGTTCTGCGAGTATTTATTTTTATTTATTCATGAACTAAGTGTGTACACGTCCAAATACATTTATGCACTAATTAGAAAGTCCCATCTGACTATCCAAGGAATTAGATTTCGCTATGTAGATGTTAGAAGCATTCATCAGTTCATGAGAAATGAAGAGAATATTCCCGAAAAGCTCAAATTTGGTGTCATTTTACATGGCAACGGAGCAATGCAATGTTGGTCCCATGCTATTTCAATACGTGAATCTTGTAATACAGTTGTCGGGATCAGCTAAAATAATAGAACTAAAAAGGCATCATAGTCTCAAGTAAAGCCTTTAAAAGACAAACTCAAACTTAAAATTAAAACTAATCCCAATTCGAATGAAACAGATATTAGGTTGAGTCATAAATTTTGCAGCAAAACTTGTTTTCCAGCGAAAATAAGACTATACCACAAAAGAAAAATGATTGACTTAAACGAAGTAGTTGCTGCTATTCTCAATTAGTTTCTTCCGCTTTCATGAACTGAGTGGATTACATCTCTGCAGAATTCGGTCGGTTTCGACCTGCAGAAGCCGAGTACCACCGCCGTGACATCATCAACTTCGGCGAAGCTCTTACCATAGAGGAAGTGATCCATCGACCCAAGCAGATGGTAGTCAGACGTCGCAATGTCCGGGAGTATTGTGGTTGATTGATTTTGGTCCAGCCCAGTTCCTAGATTTCTTCCAACATCTGGAGTGCCGCAAACGGTCGGCTGTTGCCCTGGTAGATGAAACATTGGCTCGTATCGACTTCTTTCTCCACTAATTTTTCCTGGATCTACTCGAGTTGTTGGCAAAAGCGAGCGCCGAGGATGACTTGACTACGTGGAGCAGCTCCCGGTGCACTGGACCACTATATATCCACCAAAAGGACCTTCTTTCAGTGGAGCTCCGGTTTTGACATCAGAACCCCAGCTTGTAGCGCTCCAGCTATTGCTTTCCAGCTTTACAGTTGTAGTGAAGCATCCACTCTTCATCACTGGTAACGGATTCGGTCCGGCCCCTCTAGCTTGAGCCGGTGAAGGAGCTCTCGGCTGTCGGAAGCACAGCAATTTACTCGGATTTTCGTCGACGCATGAGATACTGACGAAGGCGATTTTGGACCTTCCAATCCAATCTTCTACAGCCAACGAGCGGTGGTTCATTAGGAGGCGTTGAGATCAGCGGTCGTGGAGATCAGCTGTCAGCGTGGTTTGAGAAGAATTCGACTTGATAGGTTTGCGCAGACGCCCTTTGTTTACAGCAGTTGATCTTCCCGGGAATGGTTTGTCTTTGTCGCCCTTTTAGGCGGAAAGAAACTTCTTGTACCATCTCCAATAATTTATTCGGCTAGGTGTGAAATTGCCGGTGACTTCCTCAATCTGCTTCGCCCCCGTCGCTGGGTTGCTGCCGAGCTTGAACTAATTGAAAATGAAATCGCACACTTTTTCGCTTTGAGTGGTCATCGCTCTAGTGAATAAAACTCTTCAACAACGCAAGGAAAATTAACGACTCATAACTCAAAATGATCGCTTGGAAACCTGCTTTCAAACAAAATATTATACTTCAGAGGGTTTACTTTGCATTCCAGAAAAAACAAAACTGTTGCAAAATTTATGACTCAACCTAATAGAAAACAGGAAAATGTGAAACCGCCGCAACCTCGGCTCTAAAATCGACATCTATTTAGTTTCAAATTGCAACTTGATACAAATCATATGAATCGAAACTAAGAAAAGAAGTAATATGAAATAAAGAAAAAGAGAAATTTTCAAAAACGGGTAGCTCGAAGCTCAGCTTCGTTTGTTTCGAACGGGCTCCTACGATTAAATGAAAAGGGAGCGACTTGAGTACTCTTCACCTCACTCAGGAGTGAAGAAAAGTTGTTTGGTTTGAAGGAACGTGATATTATCGCAAAGTGTTCATCATTTTTTAGTTTTCTACTTTTTCTATTTATGTGTAATACCACATCGGAGCCAAATTGGACGCTTTTCAAGCTAGATATTTAGATTTTTAATGGCAGTATAGGCCGTCTCGAAAGGGTGAATTGAGAAGCTAACTATTGGAGAAATTTATTCTTTTAGCTGCAATCTCTTTACGCTTATTCTTAAACCTAGAAAAGTGAAAGTGCTTCGGTGTATTACACAGATAGACTGCGCCATGCAATCGAACATCACGACGCCTATCTGGCCGATAACCCGTACGGTGTTTACCCTTCCGCGTTTATTGCCAATCATTTCTGATGTTCTTCTTGATTTATGCATTCCTTAAAGTACCAACAGCGGAGAAGTCAACTATAAAAATGAAACAGAGTTCTCAGTGCCACTCGAGTAAAGATCGCTGTGGGCAGACAAAACGTCCAAACTTTTTGTATGACACATGAAGGTGTTCGCTTAGCTACACCATAATAAAGGGTGCCTAAAAAATGGGAAACACGGTTTGAAGGTAGATAGTTTTGCTTACAGTAAAGGTACTAAAAAAAGTTAAGAGCTCATATGAAAGCATTAGAAAATGGAAATCTTTGTGACATGAGTGGTATGGAATGCGCCATGCACTCGTCTGAAATTCTGCATTGTACAGTCGACTGGCTGTTTTTCGCTTGAATACTTGTTATAATTTCCTCACAAAGTGATCGTTTCGATTGATTTGTGCTTCTTTACAGTTTAAAAATTAAAAACACACTATGGCTTGCGAAAATGCAGGATATCCTAAAAAGACAAGTTACTATTTGAAAGATTTTAACATTGCTGCTAGTGAAGCTTTTGAAGATGTTTGAGACCAGTGATGGGCGGAATTTTTGTTTTCTGGGTAAATGGCCAAAAGTTAGCCAGAAAACAGAAAATGGGGGTGGGCGAACAAAATTATATCAAAGAAATCAAATAGAAAGAATCGAAAAAGCATGATAGAATCATGAGCTTTACTCCAAAAAGTGCTTCTAGAAAATTTCAAACTCCAAGTATGTGGCGTTCTTGCATGTGCTGCATGAAGAAATCGCGCCATACACTCATGAGCTACACCGCTTTCCTTGTTTGATTGATTGAATAAGCTAACATGGAGTCCCTTCATAGGACTTTTCTCGTCATTCATAATACGGCTTTCGTTTTCTATTTAATTTCAGCAGTAGTTTGGATATCTACGACTACTTACAACTTTATATCAAGGCTACAATACTAGTGTTCTGAAGGGCATTCAATTATCTACTAATTAACCGCTTGTCCTATAGTAACTGTAGGTAAGATCATTCTCCACCTCTGGTTTAAATTGAAAATTGTTGGCCGGTCATCCCAATGATCGCTTTCTACAGAGTCTTTGGCGAAGCTGAATTTTTACACTCTGAACATTGCTCAGCTCTTAGTTGTCAAAGATTATGTAGATGCAGATAAGTTTTAGTTACCTTGGATTTTGCTGATGTAGTGACACAGTTGTGATACATTAAATTTTTCATGAATCGCCTGTATCATCTAATCACCGTATTGTGCAAGCGGGCATCAGCAGGTCTCCATTCGTCCCTGTCGCGTGCCAGAGTGCTCCAATGGATGATCCTCGAAAAGGGACATGAAGAGCGTCATATCGTTCGTTCAAGGCTTTCACGAAGAAGTCCGACCAACGCGTTAATGGGTATCTTGGTGTTCTTTTCACATCCTGCGGAATCCGGTCGGTGACGGCTCTCCTCCAGCGGGTGTTTGTAAAGCGCACTACGTAGTCGACCCATCTAATTTTCGCGGGGTCTATGCTACAGCGTCTCTGATCTTCGAACTTCGAGGAAGTTCCGAGTTTCGTCTCCCACTCCGAGCATCTTCCACTCCATTTTTTGCCGCGCGACGCTGATTGCGTGTTCATCCTGCTTTCGCGTAGCTCAGGTCTCTGAGGCGTATGCTACCACAAGAAGGAGCATTGGAGCCGGATTGGTCGAAACGGAGTCGGACGTTCTTCGACGCTCTTGAAAGCTCGCCAAGCTGCTCGTTTCCTTCTGCTCAACACTGGCACTAGGGCCAAGTTGACAGCTGGAGCATTCGGGGATGTTCGATCCGTTGAGCGAGAATGGGGCATCAGAAACTTGTCCGTTCCTCATGAACATCGTCTTCGTAAGATTCAGCTGCAATCCAACTTTCTCACACACACGATCGAAGTCGGCCAGCATTCGCTCCTTCGTGCTTGGTGTTATGAGCACGATGTCGTCAGCGTGGCGCAGATGGTACAGCTGGCGGCCGTCGACCTTCACTTCCATATCTTCCCGTTCTAATTCGCGCGTGACGTTCTCGAGGGTGGCGCTGGAAAGCTTCGGGAACATGGTATCTCCTTGCCGAACTCCTCTCTTCACGTCGATGACGAGCGTCGTTGTAGAATGGTGAAATCTTGATAGTGAATTTCTCTACAGCTCTCGAAGTACTCTAATGTGTTGAGTAGGAATGCTCTGAGTGAGCTTGGCTTCGACGAGCGCTTCCGTTTCGACGGAGTCGAATGCCTTCTTCAGGTCGATGAACGTAAGGCACAGCGGCAGCTTGTACTCTCGCGACACTTCGATGAGCTTCGAAGTAGTGTGTATGTGGTCGGTAGTGCAGAATCCTCCCCGGAATCCTGCTTGTTCGCATGGCTGTCCTTCGTCCTGCGTTCTGCTGATCACATTCAGCATGACTCAAGTGAACAAACAGCTTGTAGACTAGCAACAGATCGGGCGATCACCGTCACCCAAAATCTGTTGTGTTGAGAGCTACTTCAGCCACAATTTCGTGTTGTTTTGTGAAATATAAAGCCAGTACACAACATCTTTAGTTCGCTAAGGAGTAACTAGGTGCTGTATGGTGAATTGGCTTAAAATCTTTCAGCTAGTATGCGGAAACTAGGCCACTAATTTTGGCATTAGCTGTGAAAGGGAGCTGGTGACTATTGTTGCATACTTCAAATGTCGAGATTCCTAGAACATTTGACTCACGATTTAAGAATTACTTATTGTATTTAATTTAGAAATTTTTATAAATGCTTGCAAGTAAAAACGCGTGTCCACACCTACCACATTTCTAGCCATACAGGAGCATTTGCTACTGGAAAAAATGGATCTTTAGGTAGAACAATTAGGTAGTATGATAATTTCGAAATTTTCTGTTTTCTGATTTTCTGCTTTCTTGCGTTTTTGCCTTTTCTGTTTTCTGACGAAAGCGATTTTCTGTTTTCTGGGAAAATTTTCAAAATTTCCGCCCATATCTGTTTGAAACTCATATGAAAGCACATAATAACGAAAATCCTGCGATGTGCAAATAGTCAAGATTGCACTATTTTTGGAACTTTGCATTTCAGACTCGGTTGATTATGCATGGGCTGAATGCTTGTTACAGTGTTGTTACTACTTAGCCAGATTAATCTGTTATGCTTCTCTTAACGTTTTCCGTCGCCCACGCGCTGCAGTTATGCCGATTAATCTCTCCGTTCAATATGAATGTTGTTTCGTCACTCCACAGAATCCGTCTTGGAAAATTGGGCTCCTGCTCAAATTGTACAATCAATAAACTCGCATGTCATGTGTCTTTCACGTCATTATCAAGTTCTAAAAGCTAAAAGAAACACAGCACAGGTTATTCTGGCCAAGTAGTAACAAGATTGTAGCAAGCATTCAGCCCATGCACAATCAATCGAGTCTGAAATTCAAGGTTTCAGGCAGTGAAATGGCGCAATCTTGACCATTTACACCCCACAGAAATTTCGTCACCCAGTGTTTTCATATGAGTCTCAAACATCTTCGAAAGATTCACCAGCACCAGTATTAGAACCTTTCAAATAGTATCTGCATTTTTAGGAAACCTTGCACTTTTCGCAAGCCGTAGTGTGTTTTTAAGTTTTAAACTTTAAGATAAGTACAAATCAATCGAAATTCCACTTTGTGGAGAAATTATTAGAAGTATACAGGTGAAAAACAATCAATTGAGTGTAAAATGCTAATTTTCAGAGGAGTGCATGGCGCATCCCGTTCCGCTCATATGTCAGAAAATTTCTGATTTCTTAAGCTTTCATATAACCCTCAACTTCTTCAGCATCTTTACTGTGAGCAAAGCTATCACCCTTCAAACAGTGTATACATTTTTTGAGGACACCATGTATAATGGTGAAAGCACTTCAGCAGCTAAAAGAACAACAAGTACATAACGATTCGAATAGTGGCTTCATTGATATAGAACAACAGCGGGCAAATCAATAAATTTTCAAAAACACTACCAAACTATTTTTAGGTAGACGTTTTATGATTCGGCTGACTTTTTAAAATTGTTGTGTTAATTTGAGTGACGTCCGCCATCACTGAGATGTCCAGTTTTGCTTGTAAATTGCCCATTAAATACGCGAAATCTTTCTCGTTTATCCGAGAGTTAAAGCCATTTTTGATCATCGTCTAATTAGTCACATTCATTTCAATTGAAAACGCATCTCACCTGTAAGGAAGCAGCACAGAAAAAGTGCCTTCGTGTGCATGTTCGTCGCGCACTGCTTATCGCCTCACTAGATGCAGCGTCAGCGCCGAGTGAACGATGTGTCTTATCAGCTCCCACCCCTACACCTCTTCCTTCCCCATCACATATTACCCAAACCAATTTGAACCAGAACTTATCGACTAAATTGCTACACAATAGCCAATAAGCCGGATAGCAAGAGCTTTGCGCTTCACCAGCACCAGTGGCGATCACCGGACACTCCTGGATCCTGGAAAAAGAGTACTGTCCGATTATGGCCGTCTGTTCAGGTGAAAATATTGAATGTTGTAATCCAATTTATGGGATGGGTTCGCAGCGCCGCATGGAGACCACGCTTTTCGACCAATTACGGCAGACTAGCTCCGCGCTCTCCTTCGTCTCCAGGATTGGTCGGAGATGAAGTGTAATCTCCACCTACCGACGGCGCTCAGCCCGGAAAGCACTGCAGAGAATGGTCACTAGCGCACCTTTTCAATTTGGGGCAATTAATATGGAAAACCGATGGGTTTTTTTAATGTGCGCCCACAGGCCTGGAAGTATACAGCACAAAAAATAGCTCTCGCTCGACGGTGCTAGCCTTGGCGCGCTCAGATAAATCCCATTTCACACGCAATACCTATTACTTTGGTTATAACCTACACTTTCTTGTAACGAATCACAAACGGAACCGATGCAGAAAATCATGTCGCCTCTCGGCGCATTCCTTTACCGGTGCACTGCCTGTTTGCCAGTCGGGTAGGTGCGGCTATCTCGTGCATCCGACTCAAAGCTCTTGGTTCTAGTCCCGCCTAAGCTAACCGGGCCTTCTATCGGGGTCGGTGAATGGAAAAAGACATTGGAAGGGTTCCTTCAGCTGGCCATCCAATGTTCAGACGAACCAAATGTGCATACAAACGGCCCCTACGACATTACATAGAGAACGCATGGTGAATCCCTCAAAGGGATTGATTGCCACCATCCTTTATCCTTCACCATTGACCTTGCAGCATATCAAGCTTGCTCTTATGTCTTTATAATATCAGGTTCATCGCACCGAGTTAAATTTTCGTATCAAGCTGATATGTAAAACATTTATTGACAGCTGCTCAGATGCAGCAGGTGACTATAACCTACGGATAGAGATCTCCTCAATGCAATATGAACTGTCAACCGGAGGTCACCATAACAATGTACAAAGTCCGCATCACTACGATGCGGAAGAGTTAATGGCTAACTTCGTCGGTTCTAAACAACCCCCTAGTTCTAGGTGGTCGCTAGCTTGACAAAGCTTTTTTATAGAGGACAAGTCGAAGTTATGTTCATCGGACAGCGTCGAAAAGCTCAGTAAAGCTTCAAGTGATGTCTCCTGCATGGCGGATCGCACCTGGAATGCAGAACATGACAATCAATTAGTGATAAAATTATGGCGCATAACAATACCTAAATAATAAAATTAATTACTAGGTTGGCCAAGAAGTTCTAGCAGTTTTGACTGGTTCACTACAAACGATCATAGCATTCTTCATACACATCAGATTCAATCGAAATACACCACTCGAAGCAGCACCCTTTCCAACGCGATACTATGTACTTGATTAGTTCCATCAGCGAAAAAGCTGGTTGGTCAAGATGCGACAAATTCTAGAAAGTCTGTTTTTACGTAGTCCTGATCTGCAAGGTTCTGCCAGCAAGGAAGTTCTGAAAGAGCTTGAAAAGGTGATAGTCGGTTGGCGCAATGTCTGCTGAGTATGGCGGGTGAGGCAGAACTTCAACTCCGAGTTCATTCAATTTTCGTATGGTGATTGGTGTTGCGAAACGTGTGAGCGGGCGTTTCGTCCAGGAGAATGGAACCTCTTCTGTTGACCAGTGCCGGTGCAGCTCACGGAATTTCCGGTGCATCTAGACAATTCGTCACAGCAGGATTCTGCTGTGATAGTTCGTCCTGTTTCAAGAAAGTTGTAGTGAATCACGCCGGCCGCTGACCACCACATTGCTACCATCGCCTTTTTTTGTGGGATATCGGCTTTGGGAAGTGTATGGGGGTTCGCCGACATCAACCCACCATCCTGATCGTCTTCGATTATTGTACAGAACAGGGGTGTGCGTTTAACGATTAACGATTTACCGATTTACCGGATTTACCGGCATTTTTCGTTAAAACTTTTTAACGAAATTTAACGACGAAAAAATCCGTTAAACTGCATTAACGACTTTTTGTGACCATTTTGAAAATTTTGCTTCCTCTCCGTGTAAATCAATTTTGAACGATTTTTTGTATGAGCTGTCGCAGTATACCAAGGAAACCTTCTACTTGAACTAAGGGTGTGTTCTGGAGTTTCGATGTGTTTACCTTTTGTTGGCATTTTCTTTGCTCCCTAACCAATTTATTTGCGTGCGACCCCACTTTTCTCCGCCACAGTCGTTCCTTGCTTTCCGACTTCCTGGTCCGTTTCTTGCGTTTGATTGCTACATTTGCTTAGTTGTTCATAATTACCAACCACTCAGTTTTTTCACAGCTTTTGTGATATTTCCTTCGTAAGTGGGGTTGAAAATCAGAGAGAACGCAATGAAAACGCTGCGAAACACAAGCTGTGCGAGTAGGGCTAGGTATTCTTGATAAAACTCTACAAACGCTCACTCTACAAATTGTCCCCCCCCCCCCTCGATTGAAATGTTCGATTTCATATGCACTGTTCACGGCGCGCTCCAAAGGCAAGCTGGACAGTCATAGAACAATTCCTGAGTAGGACGGCTAAGAATTTCCCTTAAAACCTCCCAAACGCTCACTCTACAAGCTGTCGCTCGCTCCACAGGTTGTTGAGCCCGCTCAACAGCGTTCTTTTCGGCAACTGACCAAAGTCTATGCGCGGTACTGTATATGTATGCTAGTATAATAACAGGTACTTTACAAGCTGTCTATCGCATAAGGAGTTTTCAAAGGGTTACGAAAATGTATATCTTTAAAGGTGCAGATCCGGCTCTAGCAAGAAATTACCTTCATGTGTGTGGATTTTTTTGTGGATTTTTTTTCATAATATGCGAATTTACTTTCATAGCGTTCATCAGTTGAGCCGCAAAAGTCTGCTTAGTGGGCCCAGGCTTTCTAAAAAAAATTCAAGAAGAAGAAAAGCTGAAAAACGTTGACCCGCGATACGATGCAGCTTGGATCTTCCCAGAAGCTGGACGACTTTCTACCAGCTAAAGGAACTAGGCGTAGTAAGAAATTTCCTTTTAAGAAGTCTTCTTACTATTTGTTTTTAACATTTTCTTGATTTCCCTCTCTCAGCAATTTTGTTTACGATAGATGGACTTTTGTTATTTGCTGCGAAGATGAAGGCATAGTTATATAATTATCATGCAGATGGAGTCGAAAAAAATTCAATAAGGAAAAAAGGTCTGGCTTTTTACATGCTAAAAAACTTAATGCAGCTAAGAGACATTTTATTTAACGAATTTACCGAATTTACCGTTTTTAACGCAAAAATTTTTCGTTAAAAAGCGGTCGTTAAAAATTTACCGAAAAAAATTTAAAGCACACCCCTGGTACAGAACCCACTTTTCATCACATGTGACGACTCCATCGAAAAACGAGTCTTCTTAATTCAGGAGAAGCAAAGAAGAACAGATCTCGAAACGCGACAACTTCTGGCGGTCACTCAAATCGTGGAGCACCCATTTGTCGAGCTTTTCCACCTTTTCTAGACGTCTCGAACCATCAGTAAGAGCAGCTTTACTGACTCCTAGACCTTCCGCAATCTCATGGAATGTTTGCGACGAATTATCTTCCACGAAGGCCTTCAAATCGTGGTCCTGGATTGCTGTGCGTCTGCACGCTTTGGGTGCATCTTCAAGGTTGAAATCTCCAGAACGAAATTTCTCCAACCACTGTTGCACGGTCCTCTCTCCAACACTATTCGACCCAACACACGGTTTACTTTATGGGCTGTTTCGACGGCGGATTGGCCCAGTTTGAAATTGAAATAAAATGTCGTTCGGAATTGCTCTTTCGACATCCTACTATAAATACTTCAATAAGTCTTCGAAGAAACGCAAGAAGTTACGCATAGATGAAACAAAGTTTATTCCATCAGATGAAGCGAAGAATTCCGTATTATATGTTATATAAAGATGCGAAGTAGGTTGAATATTTGATCAGTAATAAACGAACGAAAAGCGGCTGCACAAGAACCGCCAGAACTTTCCAGCCAACCTAATATTTTCTTTAAATCACTGGTTCTCTGAACTTCATCTCCTATTTCGCTTTTAAAGTCAAAATCTGAAAACAGGCTATGTTATATTGGTAGCGTTTCGGGTCTCTAGCGCTTTTAAAACAACGATGTATCGCACAACAGCTGCAACAACAACAACGCGACAAGTGAATTATAGACGTTGGATCTTTGAGAAAAGTATGTGGCAAAGAGATTCAATTACGCGCTTTGACGGCTGCAAATTAAGTCTATTGGGATTACGGGCCGATTATATACACTACTGTGCAGTGATTGCTCTCCTGTCTTTCGTCTACAATGAAGACGATCCGCAGCGAAGAGGGAGCAATTTAGAGGTAGGAACTTATAAGTAGCCCATCCCCTTCATCTACAGCTGTTAAAACGTTAGATTCTACGGCACTGCCACATTACGTTACACCAAATGATCTGCATACACATTATCAGCCGACAGAGCGGCCTCTCGGCCGCATTGATGGCTCTGCCTTAGTAGTAACTTCTCATCATCAATTGTAGCTACCATCTACGTCATGTTTTCGCAGGATGAACACCTTAACGTCGATTGGTGCAAGTTAAAAAGGGTCACGAAGAGAGGCTGCTATACTAGAGATATTGATTACTATTCAGAAAAGATTGAGCCCGCCAACTATTAGGGGGGGGGGGAGCCAAAAGTAATAAGACAAATCGAAAAAAAATCTTTATAACTCAATTACAACTCAACGATACTGAGCAATGTGTTCGCCATCAAGGTCAATGACTTGCTGCCATTGCTCAGCCAACTTCCTGATTCCATCCTTCCAGAACTGCTTGGGCCTGGTGTTGATCAACTGCTCGATATGGTTGTCAAGGACTGCTTGGGTTCTTGTGTTCCTTCTGACCAGTATGCTCAACAAGTAGTGGTAGTCGCATGGAGAGATGTCCGTCGAATACGGTGGGTGAAGCATGTGAACGTAGCCCAGCTGGGCAAGCTTATCTGTGGTTACTTGTTCCCGATGGGGTGCGGCGTTGTCGAGGAAGACGACCTTCTTGAAGCGCTGCGACTGAGTAAGTTCGAGTCACAGGTCCATCTCTTCCATTTCGTTTACCATGGCCTCGGACTCCATCGTCGTGCTTTTGGTAAACAGCTTCCAGTATACCGGTACATGGGCGCATACCCAAAAGCTCTGAAGGTGCTTCTCGCCATGAACATCTCGCCGAAGGAAGGTTAGTAACGGGTCACCAGGCCTCACCCAGACTTGCTGCTTGGCAGGGTTAAGGTAGAAGACGTAGTTCTCATCTTGCGTGACTACTGAGTCCAGGCTGCTCGGGGTTGGGAATTGGGCGAGATTTGTGCAACACAGGTCAACTCGTCAGAATGGGGTTCCGGCATGAGACAGACTGCGGTTTTGGCATGCTTCTGGAAAGGGCGGAAGTGGTAACTTCTGAGGTGGCCTTCAGTAAGTAGCATACAAGCATACAAATACGATAAGCCCGAAACCGGACTCCATACACGAGATATATGGACACGGCATGGGTAGTCTCATTACTTTTGCCCCCCCCCCCATTTAATAGAAGGCTACACGTAATTGTTCCAAGATCGTGACGCCATGTTGAAAAAACCCAACATTTTTTGAATTCAGAGAAACATCATTTCACTATAACCGGGCGAGGATACTAAAATTGTCGTAGAGCCTATAAGTACAAAACATTAATCCACTACCGTTCAGCGACCTTGATTACCCCGGCGCTGGGGTTTCGGAACAGTTGAACGACATTCACTAAAAATCGATAATTTCATCAATATCGATTGATCGCGATCAATATTTCAAAACGACCTTCGGATTCATGTTCAGCAACCTCGACTACCCCCACGACTGAAGTTCCCAGGCACGTAGGAGGCGTCTGAGTATTTTTCACTGTTTTCGCACCCTGTCATTGTCCCCCCGATTTTGACTAATTCATGACTCAACGCTTAGTGGATTATTATACTGTGTAATGATAGTAGCTTTCTTAAAACCTGACATTGAATAACTTGAATGACTTACATTCCAGTAGTCCGAAACGCCTTGAACTTGACACTCCTTGCTGGCAGAACCCATGAGCGATTTCCTCGGCTGCAGAGTAACGGGGAGCACAGATGCAGGAACTCGAAAATCGGAATGCGGAACTGAAATGGCAGCACCGTTAGGGGCAGTACGTTCCCCAACGCCGCATGAAACTAACCTGGAGGGTCTATCAGTAATTGGCTGGGGATTTGCGCAAACGTCTCCGATCCATTCTCGTTTCGAAATCTATCGGACGTCGACACATTGCCAAAAACTGACGCCGCTGGTCCGAATCGAGACACGTTCTTCCATCCTTCATCGCTCCGAGGTATACTCACCTGCAAATGTCACGTGCAATAAGAGCGAGCTATACCAACCGAGGACAACATTTCGCGCTATGCGAGGTTGCTAAAATGTGAACGGCATACCCGTTTCGTTGGCAATGCAGAGCCCGTCGCAGGTGTGGTATCGACAGCAGCCATTTGAATATCGACGTTCTCTGACATCGTCACATTGTGTACTTGAAAGCTCGTATGCAAGTTCTCCTGCCGCTGGAACTCTTAGAAGTAATAACCAGCTAATAATAAGTAATTCTAATTAGATGCTGCACGCAGCTTAGCCTGAACCTACTCCCATGTACTCCCCGAATCGAGGTATGAGATTCGGGTTACACCTAGGCCAGCTAATTCTTCCATCCCCCAGAGTTGGTAGAATGATCTGGGAGGGTTGAAACACTTTAGCATAGTCCGGAATCGTGAATACTGTAACGACCAAAAACGCCTTTACACTGTCTCCCCGACACCACACAGAAGTGCATACAGTGAGAGGTACATCATCTAATCGAGCAATTGACGTTTCCTAGTGCAGTCTTTTCCACCCAAGTAACAACTGCACTAGGAAGTCCCCTCAACGGGAAATCTGTCCATTTTTCTAGTGTTTCGGACTACCACCGCCCATGGTGATGCTCATACAGAAAATCGAGAGGGCGAAGTAAGTGGTGGCGTACCTTGTTCAAAATGGATGTCTAGTGCACATCATGCATGCCTACGGTATGGTTAGACCAACGTTTCCTTTATAATAATTTGCTGATTCTATAAAGAAGTTGCGTTGAAAATGGGATCAAACACCTCACTAAGCTCTGAATCTGTGCCTCGAGTTGTCGTATGTGGTAGTCTTTCTCGCGTAGCTCAGCCGCATAATGCTTCTCCTTCGCTATCAGCTGCAATAGAAAGGCAGTGAAGACCAGAAGTCTCACTGATGATGCTCGACGAACCTGATCTCTAGTCGTCGCAGCTAGTCGCTCCTTTTCACGTTCCATATTCTCTAGCCGGTTCTTTAGCATCATCAACTGCCCATTGTGATGGTATTCGGATTTCTCCTGAAATCTTCTTCTCAGTGGCGCCTCGCATAAGAGAGCCTTTAAAATGGTCATAAAACAGCACCCACTTCTGCCGAAGTGGCTGGAGACGGCAACATAAAAGCACCTAACCTGTGAATTGAATCGTCGTGGTGTAACTGATGACGGGACATGTAGCGGCTTCCTTTTGCCTTCATCGCTAGCTGCAGGTCGAAGCGGGTGCACGCTAGTGCGAGAGTTGCTCAAAGCCCGATTTAGAAGCTGACTCTGCGTTCCAAAATCTCGCTGAATGGCTTCTCTCCGCTGTAGGATAGTCTCTGGAATTGTAGCGTTCACGAAAACGAGAGGAAAACCAAGCCGAGAACTGTCCCTACCCGCCCTCCTGCCACGAATCATGAACAGTAGGTTATTTTCATCGTTATTCGGCAGCATTGCAAAAAGTAGTGGCTACGTTTGTGTGTTGGGAAGACATTACGATAACACCTGTCTGTAGAGTTGCTGAGCTCTTCACGAGGTTGGTAAACGGCTTTATTGGTGGCTAACGTTTCGGCTGGATCGCCTTCTTCAGAGCCTGAAAGGGGCAGGTCAATTAGGGGTTACCCCACCAAACATCTCTTCAATCTTACAAAATTCAATGTCAAATTTTTGGAAGCCTGAACAAAGGAGTTGAATTTGAATTTGAATTTGAGTTGAATTAATTTAATTTGCATTTGAACAACAACAAATAAATTTGACATTGAATTTTGTAAGATTGAAGAGATGATTGGTGGGGTAACTCCTAATTGACCTGCCCCTTTCAGGCTCTGAAGAAGGCGATCCAGCCGAAACGTTAGCCACCAATAAAGCCGTTTACCAACCTCTTGAAGAGCTCAGCAACTCTACAGACAGATTCTACCATGCCGAGGTTCAAGGAGAGTCGAACATGGCTACTACAATAACACCGTTACCCGAAATTCTCGTAAATCAACGTAAGGTGAAGCAAGGCTTTCCAACTACACCACAGCTTTCCTGATCTTCCTAGCAAAAAGCCTATGGTATGGTTCCGAGTCGCGACGGCGACAGGTCGCGTCGACAATGTTGCGCGGGCAGCTGCGGACAGTGTAGCGAACAAACGATACTTCGTTGTTCAAACATAAACGATACTTCGTTGTTTTTGCGATGGCGTCAAGAAGCTAAAACCTAGGCAGCGGTTAAAAGTGTAGAAATTCAGCACAAAGCTCTGGATTTACATAGAATTACATAACACTGGCCGTTGAGGACTGGACGCATAGGTACGAAGACCTTGAGTTCGCAAGCAATGGTGTGGCGACGTAGTTCGAAGACAACAGCCGCGGTGCCGAACAGCATCCACCGTATCATGATGGGTGAAGGGAGCAACGAGACTCACGTGTTAACTGACTGGGTTCCTCCAGGACTGGATCGTTGAAAGAGTCGTCTGAATCGGGATACTCATCGCTAGCACGCCCTGCCTCCGATCTAGACTTTTTCCGAGGAGGGGAGCCTCCGAAGATCCTCGACATCGGAGGCTAGAACTTTACGATACATCCGTAACTGCATGCTTTATGCATTCATAGTCCTGTGGACCAAGCAAAGCAACTACTCCCTTCGTGCAAATAACGGGAATCGATTTGCTTACCGGGGCAATCGATTTACACACTTTGCACGGGCGAGCGGTCACTGCGTGCGCATCGTTTATCAATTATGGCAGGGAACTTGAACCCTTAGAAGTACAGTGGCTATGCGAACAGTTCACTCTCTCTTTCAACATTACCCACACATATTTATTCAACAACGTGTCACAACGATAATCACAATAGAGACTATTCCGTTTAGACACTGCAGAACCGTATCTCATCGTTGTTCTCAACAATCAAGTAGAACGACGAATCTCAAATAAGTAAATCCTCTGTAAATAGCTCTATATAACAACACCTACAATTATCGAATCTTCACTATGCTGCGTGGATCTATGCTGAATCACATGAATGGAAAGACATCTCAAGGAGGCTAAATCGGTTATCAACAAGGCAACATTCGCGAACAGGGGTCTCTTCATCATAGTCCACGACGAAAGCGATCTAGTCTCCCGCGGAAAGCATACGCATCTATTAATGTCGATGATCGCACGGTAAAAACCGATGAGTATCCTTTATTAAGAGCATCAGTCGCTCTCCTCGCTCCCGTCATGGGTTATGAAAAACCATTACTTCCGGGTAGAAACGAGATGTCCGTTCAATTAGACAAGGTTTTTCTACAGAATTACACAACCGTTGGAGAACCAAGAGAAATCAACACAGAAATGCGCTTATTTCCAGAGTCATCCTCATTTCGCCTCGGTTTTTTCAACTTCCCCTCATTTTCTTAAACCTTGGACAGTCTATGTACTTCTCGTGTTTGTAGACCATTTTGTTTGATTGAGGTTGTCATGTTTTTCCGCCATTTTCTCTAGGTTTCTCACGTTTCTCGAAGTCTCCTCGCGAAAACGTGGAGAAAATAGTCGAAAACCAGCAAGCCTCGGATGAAACAATCTACAAACGCGAAATATATGAATACAACTATCCTGTCACCCAAAAATGTTGAGAGCTCGAAAAGAAGCAAGAAAATTGAACACTGCGCCACAATTAGGCACATGCCACAGTTGAAGTAAGTGGAATGTTCGTAGTCTCACAACGTTCGCATGGAATAGTACGGAAAATTCGCAAGACTTAGCAGGCATATACAATTAGGGTGTCCAGAAAATATCTACATAAAATTTCGCAATAATTCAGATTTTTTCTAGAATGTTCTGAAGATTTTAACATAATTGCTATATAAAGACTCTATGCTTTTGTATCTGCATAACATATCCAGCTCCGTCTTCCTTACCTCTTCCACTATACGATGGCCGAACTGTCTACCCGTCTGGACATATGCACTCAGCCGCTCTCACGAAGTCGCACCTTCCACCATCGTCACAGGAGATAAAAAAGGGTCCTTCACGTCAACCACGCTCGTAAACGTGCATGGTGCCAACGCGATGAAGTGCCGAAATCCTTCGTAAAAGGTGAAATTCATGCGAGAAAAACCATGCTGACCGTCTCGTGGGGAGTTTATGGGAGCTATCATTTTGAGCTGCTGCCTGACAACACGACGGTCACTGCCGAAGTCTACGCTACCCAACTGCAGAGACTGGCCGACAAGATGCGCAAGGACCAGCCCAGGCTCGACAAAGATCGCTTGCTGCACGATAAGGTGCGCCCACACTCGTGAAGACAACTTCTCAGAGAATTCTGAAACTCGGATGGAAACTTCTGCCGTACCCACGGCACAGTCGAGATCCAGACCCAATTGACTGCCACCTTTTTCGATTACTTTAGCATCGTCTGGAAAGGAAGCGTTCTGAAGGCCGTGATCACCTCGAAAATGACCTTCGAACTTTTTTCGCCTCCAAGTCGACGGATTTCTATGCCAGAGGAATTCGAAGTCTTGTGGAACGTTGGCGGAGGGTAGTCGATGTTGATGAAAATTATTTGGTTGATTAATAAAATGTCGATAAAAAATGTGTAATTTTGAAAAAATTGTCGTACTTCTGCAGATACTTTCTGGACACCCTAATATACTTGGAGTAGAGAACTATAGATATAAAGTCAGGACAAAGAATCACCGTGAGAATGCCCAGAACCGGGAGATAGATGCTTCTAAGTAGACAGACTATTGGATATACATCACTAACTAGCGCATTTGATATAACCTCACAACGGAACCGTCAAACCTGAAGATAACAAAAGCGCACGCCCAGTGGCTGTTTATACGGGCCATTAATTGTGCTTTTCCACAGCAGCGAGCTGTTTCTTGTCACTGTTTTCATATCGCTCAAACATCAGCAATTGAACGTCGCTGCTTCTCACTAATTTCATCACGGAAGTATTCTATCGTCTTCTTGAGTCCGCTTCGCATCGAGACCTGCAATTTAAATGGATCCCTCATAGTTGCCTTGTTCATGAATTGATATCTGAGCGCGATTCTCTCGGGGGACCTCATACCCCTCTACATATCTACACTACAACAAAAGAATCTCTACAGCACAAATCACCACAGCAAGACCTAGCAGGTTCGGCCAATCATTTTGCCGTGCTGTAATCTCTCATACGGGCGTGTTCTGATTCTCTTTTATTTCGTTATGGTATGGACAGAGAAGACCCCCAGTAAACTGCGACAGCGGAAATGTCTTCTCCAGACCGAAAAAAAACACGAATTACCTTTGGTCTCCAGTTCAATTCCTTTGCAGCTCTAGTAATGTCAGGCTTTCTCTGCTGCGGGTCGTCTTCTTGTGAACTCATATTAACCACAGGGCTTGAGCTTCCTTAAAGACAGTTCATTATGTACACCAAGACAGTGTTGCCGCCTCACGCGCCACATCTATGCACAGGAGGCGGCGGTAATCGAGTGGCTCATGTTATGAAGCTAGGCAACTCAGTAGGGAAACAAACAATACCTGCTCCTGCATGGCTTGTAAAGAACACTCGTTTCTATGCCGAAATCAAGATAAAAATGATTTCATGTTAACGTTTTGAATCGAGCAGCTAATGCCTTACATGCACGAGGAATCGATTTATGGATCGAAATCCGAAGGGTAACCAAGACTTGCAACCCGCAAGTCTATGAGTTGGCAGCAGACTTGTCTAGGAAGAATAGAACACTGATTCGTTCAGGTTCTAGTGAAAGTTTGCTCAAGGGAAAAGAAAATGTTCAGCCGTATGCAGATGCTGGTCCGTTGGAAAATGATTGCCGCTGGAGCGGCAGCGGCAATTCACATCATTATTGCCGCCGCCGCTGATTTCGCGCCGATTCGGCGCCGCCAGAGACTGTCTGCGCTCTAGCCCACAACGCGGACAGAGGGCGGTAAGGCGAATAGGAGCACTAGGTCCCGTCTAGAAATACAGTACCTCGTCGCTCCGGCAATACTGCAGGAGCGGCGTAACTCCTCGTTTTCGCCGCCCGCCGTTCGCCGCAAAAGTGTGGGGACCTTTAAACGAATTCTGCATTGAAAAGCGCTGATCTCATGCTGGTCAGACCTATTCGATGTTAAATACTGCTTTATCAACTGTCATATAGATCCCTTTGAAACGACATGAATTAAGCAACCAATCATGAGCCCGATCTTTGCGAATTCACCAACTTAAAAAGCGAAGTGTGAGTGCTTGTTAATCCCACCTTGAGCACGACAAGGAGGGAATTGCAGCTTGTAGACTGCAGTGATTTATTCAGGCTCATAAACTTTCTCTTTTTTGGACATGTAAAGCCAGCTCGATATTTTTTCCACCAACCGAATATACTACATATACTACCGAAAGCCACTCACCAACAAGGTCTCTGATTATTCTTGCAAAATCGGCGATGGAGTGCTCCTCTGGGTTCCCTATATTAACAGGAAGCGAGCAATTGCTGTTCATTAGCAGAATTAAGCCGTCGACCAAATCGTCAACATACTGGAAAGACCTAGTCTGCGACCCATTGCCATAGATCTGAAATCACTCTGTGTTTACATACAAAGTGGCAAGGTAGCGGTGATAATCTGTTGACACGGATATCTGTTATCACCTGGGATATCTGTTAACATATTTACGACCATTTGACACGATGCTGTATTACACCCTTTCCAAGCTGGGGGACCGTGTGACACGATGTCACGTCACAGTCTTGTAATTTATTTTTCTAGTTGGATTCAAATCTGTAGGAGGACGTTTTCCTGCGTTATGCCTACTTCGTCTTCTTTTGACATTGTTTTAAAGAGCTTACACAAGGAAAACAATTTTCGGTTACTAACTTATCGAGTATCTCGACCTCAACAAGTAATAGCAGTATTAGTAAACAACTCCCAACGTTGCGAAAAATCAATTGAACCCACGCGCCAGACATACGCAAATCACGCGGTAGTGAATGTGTTAACTGAATTTATTTCGAGCTCACCGTGATAGGATTTCCCTGCAGCGACTGAATAATGAAGTTCGACACCACTCTCCCATCATTCATATGCATACGTGGTCCAAAGGTGTTAAAGATGCGAGCTATTCGGATCGAAACGCGTTCCTAAACCAATCTACCATCACATTTAGATGAATGATTCGTCGAGCAAAAGACTGATACCTGTTTGTTGTAGGCAACCATTAGAGATTCGGCCACCCGTTTACCCTCGTCGTAGCAACTACGCGGTCCCACAGTGTTCACATGGCCCCAGTAGGTCTCCGGCTGAGGATGAACCTCTGGGTCACCATACACCTCGGACGTGGATGCCAGCAGTATTGTTGCCTTGACGCGTCTAAAATATCATATCGAGAAAGACTTGGGGAGAGCATTTTTCTAATCCTTGGGGACACACTGTAACCAGCGATAACCTTGATAGCCTTAACGCACGACACCCCAAAGAGGCATCTGCAATTCGCTTATCGCGTCAAAAAAGCTACAGGGTGACATAGCACAGATATCATTCAGGGTGACACAGCATTCACAGTTGCCTTTCTGGTAGCACCCCTTTCTCCCCTACTCTCTTCAATAATAAAGCACGGAGAATACTCGAGGACCAAAAATCTGACAAAACAAAGAAGAAGCTAACTTGGCCAAGCCGAGCATGTTGATGGTGCCCAGCGTGTTCGTCTTTATCGTCTTCACTGGGTTATACATATAGTGAGGGGGAGACGCCGGTGAAGCCAGGTGATAGATCTGGTCCACTGAAAAATATTCTCATTTCACAAATTGACAACCGTAACTGTAAATAATAACAACACTGAGCTCTCCAGTGCGGCTAAATTTAACCGAAGATGTTGTGCGCGGTGTCATAGCGCCAAAAGCAAATATAGGTAATATAATAGTTTGGTAGGACCATCTTCGCCGTGCGATATTGTCTATAATTGTACGTCTTCTGTCCGCCAGTCCCTTCCTCCTCTTTAACTGGTACACTTCTAGGTCCTTTACGAAGTTCCGTGTAGCAAATAGTGGGGGTGTGGGCAAATTTAGACACGGCGCTAGGGTGAGACCCTCTATAGTAGGTGACCTGAAGGAACAAAAAAAAAAGAATGGATGGGAGCAACATAGCACATATTTAAGTTGCCTCCATCCATTTGCAAATAGTCTGCATTTCCTTGCGTCACCTTCTATAGCGAAAGCCTAAAAAATCTAGCCCTATGTGAGACGCGTAGAGCTTTTATGAGCAAACCTTCAATGAAGTAGGGATTGACGACATCGTGATGTACAAGTTCGAAGTTAGGATGTCCTATCCAACGCTCAACGTTACGTTTACGTCCCGTGAAGTAGTTGTCCAGAGCAATCACCTAAATTTTAACCCATTAGAAACAATGTATTTCACCGTGACTACAACTCATCAACAAATTGAGAACTCAAGGTTCTTGGTAGAGACCAGAATGATTACAAAAAATATTTCAAAAACACTAAAATAAAGAAGGAATGACCTCGATTATCTGGTAGAAAGTATGATTTAGACACTGCTACTCCCCCTTAATAAACGCGTTATAACGTAAAGTCATAGACTCTGCAAAATCCATGTTGGGGTACGGGATTAGGGAAAAGCAGAGGAAGATTATCCTATTTAATTTTATAGGAAACTTTACAGGATACACACAAGCTCAAACCAGCCACGAAAGCGACTTCTCAGTTAGAAAGGTATCCTCTTCAGAGGGTGCAATCTTAGTTGGTGGTGGCCGCTCTTAAACGATTTCATAAGAACTGAATGTGTTCAGTATTGGTGGCGATGTCTGCTCCTCCACGTGGTGTCACTGGACACTTTGGGAGCTAAAGTAAGCGCGGACACTCGATTGCAGGTGACGCGCCCTTGTGACAGACCGGCCCACGAAGATCCCATGTCACATCACATGGTTTATGACATTGCAAGTTTCTCGAGATAGTGCTACGGCGTCTGCGGGAGCCGACGCACACTCGCAGAGCCCAGAGAAGTATGCGAGGGGTCCCTGATGCGAGGACGGCACAGGAGGGCAACTGAGCTAGTCCGAAAGTCCCGTAGCGTAAGCTGAACCCACGTGGCGACGCTGAATGTGGGTACGTTGACGGCCGCTCGTGTGAGTTGGTTGAAGCACTGGAGCGCAGAAGAGTTGATCTCTGTGCGGTGGAGGAGACGAGGTGGTCCTGCCGCAAGTCAAGGGACATAGGACGTGGCTTCAAGGCCGTTCTATGTGGAAGTCCCAGGACCACCAGTGGAGTTGGAGTCTTCGTCTCTGAACGATATCGTGACTCGATTGTAAGCGTCGAACGCTTTGATGATCGAATGATGGAGGTCGTTATCGCCGCTAAGGAGCGACTCTATCACTTCTTCTCTGCGCATGCTCCGCAGACTGACTGCTCGGATCAAGCCAAGGAAGAGTTTTGGAACCTGTTTCATGAGAAGACAGCAGAGTACCGTCGAAAGATGTCATCATAGTCGCTGGTGAGCTTAATGGGCACCTAGGTGCTATGAAAAACGGGTACAGCTATCATGGTGGTTTCGGATACTGGTCTCACAACGCCGATGGTGAACGTATTCTTATGTATGCGGAATCGCATAGCCTCACCATTGTGAACACCGTCTTCAGGAAACGCGACACACCTTATCTCATAATACAGTGAGAGTACCAAGACTCAGATAGACTTTGTTCTTGTGAGGGATCGCGACCGGAGTCTTGTCACAGACGCGAAGATCGAGACGGTCGCCCCACAGCGCCGACCGCTGATCTGCACTTTGAAGATCGCCCCTTCGAAGCTGAAGCAGGTCGAGCGATGCGGTGCAGCAAGAATCAAGTGGTGGCGAATGAGAGAGAATAAGCAGCTGTGATTTCTCGCATGCGGTTACCGACTGTCGACGAAACTTGGAAGGCGACCGACGCGATTCGTTAAGTTGCACAGTCGGAACTCGGCATTACGAAGCCTGGGCGACGGAAGGTCGACAAGCAGACTTGGCTGTGGACAATGACGTGAAAGCAAAAGCACGAGTGACGAAGTCGCTTTACCACGTGTTTCTCGGCGAAAAGACAGCGGATGGCTGGCGGAAGTACCAAGAAGCGAAGAAGGCTGCAAAGAAGGCCGTGCTGTTGCAAAAGCTACTCATTATGGAGATGTCAACGAGGAGCTCGAGACATGCGATGGTGAGCGGTATATGCAAAGTTTCGCCATCGGCAGACCGAGGATATTGAGAAGTTTTTCGGCATCAATGATGAGAACGGCCATCTTCTTACGGACCGCAAGAAGGCATGGAATCGATGGCGCGACTACTCTGAGGAAATTTCTACGGTAGAATTTCCTCATCCAGCCATCCCTTCTACGGCTCCAACCCACGGCCCCGTTCAGAAGATCACCGTGGAGGAGATTGAAGCGGCTTTAAAGAAGATGAGGCCAGGCAAGGCGACTGGGCTCGATGACGTGGCAGTTGATTTATGGAAGTCCAAGTACTTGTACCCTGCTGAGTGTCTTTAATCAGGATGTGGCGAAGAAGAAAGTGCGTGAGTGCTGGCGCCAAAGTACGACGATCCCGATTTGGAAGAAAAAGGGCAGTCCTGCAGACTGCTCCAATTACCGTTCGATTCGCTTGCTTTCGCACAGCATGAAGATCTTTGAGCGAATTGTCGACGGACGAATTCGTGACATCGTCCAGCTTTCCAGCAATCAGTGCGGCTTCGTGGCTGGCTGTGGCACTGTTGATGCCATCCACGTCGCCCGCCTCCTAATTGAGAAACTTCGCGAGAAATAGAGGCCAATGCATATCGTCTTTCTCGACTCGGAGAAGGCCTTTGACCGCGTACCGCGTGAAATGATATGGTACGCCCTGCGTCAACACGGAGTTCCTGAAGAGCTCATAGAGTGGGTACGAATTCTCTACTCTTGTCCAGAGTCGAGATCAAGCTGCAGCTGGAACATCGATGGAGTTTCCCATCTCTGTCGGGGTACACCAGGGTTCTGCGCCATCACACGAGATTTTCAGAAGCCCGTCCCCTGGACGTTGCTTTATGCCGATGACGTGATGCTCGCTAGCGAAGATAAAGGTGAACTCGAGCGAGAGGTGCAAGCTTGGTGTGATTGCTTGGAGCGGTTAGCACTCAAACTGAACGTGAAGAAGACCGAATATCTAACGACGGACGTTACTGAGTCCGGCTCCATCAAGGTTAACGGCATCGAGCTTCCACGCACTGCGGTCTTTAAGTACCTGGGATCAGCAGTCGCGTCTGATGGCAAACTGATGGTCGAAGTGAATTCACGCGTGAGTGCAGCTTGGTCCAAGTGGCGCTCGTTGACTGGCGTGCTCTGCGACAAGAAGATACCAGAGCGCTTTAAGTCGAAGATCTGCAGAGAATTCATCCGGCCAGTAGCGATGTACGGCGTTGAGTGTTAGCCTGCCACTAAGGAAGTTGAAGTGCGCCTCAGCGTCATGGAGACGAAGATGCTGCGCTGGACGGCGAGTTACCCAAATGGACCGCATCCGAAACGATGTCACTCGACAGAAGTTCGGTGTCGCGCCGATAGCGGACAAGAAGCGCGAAGCTCGCTTGCGATGGTACGGCCACGTTCTGCGTGGAAAGGAAGATACCGTCCGCAAGACAGGCCTTAACTTCGAGATATAGGAAAGCGGCTTAGAGGGCGCCCGAAGCAGCGCTGGGCTGATACGTTACATATGGACTTGAAAGTAGCTGGTGTCTACCCTGATCTAGCGCTAGATAGGGAAAGGTGGCATCATGACACGAGAATAGCGGACTCCGCCACAAAGCGGGACAAATGCTGAAGAAGAAGACGAAGAAGAAGAAGAAGAAGAAGAAGAAGAAGAAGGTGTTCAGCATTAAAATATGTTGCACTCATTCGTTTCACAAAAAACAACTGCACTAACGAAGTCCAAATAAATAACAGACAACGTGAGAATAATTAACAGTTGTAAACTAGGTTGGGACGGTTGCAGATAATGGCGCAAAGCGGCTGGGAGGGGGTCACATTGCATTCAGTGGTTATCCACCTTCGTGCGGAGGCACATGAATGCTCATTTACAACGGAGGTAGCCTATCTCATCGTCAGTTCATTATAAAGGTAGACCACACTAGTGCTGCGTTAATTCTCTAATGTAGTGCAACACAAAATGTTTAGTAGAGCTGCCTTACATGCCTCACAGCCCTCCGAGCCGCTTTATTACTAACTAGATAATTAGGACATGAATAACATTGCCTTGTCTTTGTCCAAAAGTCTAATTGAACTCCAGGCTCGAAGTCAACCTTTATTGGCGACTACGTTTCGGGCATAAGCTCTTCTTCAGATCTGGATACAATAATTCTTCTTAGTACATACATATAGTAAAACGGCAAGAAATACGGCATGCTCGAAACGTAGTTGGGCGCAAATTGGGTCCGGGGTCACCACAGCATGGCGCTGCGGGCCGGCGTGGCGAGTAGCTACATACAGTGAATGTAAATGCAGTCTTATCTCTTCGTTTCGATTATAGATCCGCGTCATATGTGCTTCCTAATTGGACAAGGGAGGGAACTCCAGGATTTAGGCAATTTTAACACGGATGCGTCAGTTGAGCCACACCCTGGAGTTCCTTCCCCTGCCTAAATCTGTGCTCTCCTCCGCGTCAGCAGAGGAGAGCACAGAATACAGCTACAGAATTATTTGTTTTTTCTCTTTACTATCAGTGTGCCTTGTCTCGTTTTCTTGGTGTTAGTGACACTTTTTATAAGTGACCTCCCCCCCCCCTCGGACCCTATTTGCGCCCGTAGTTGTCAACAGAGATCAACTTCGAGCTTCGAACAGTAGCAGCAATCGAACAGACAAAATGAAGCTCAGGGAACCATCTATTTCAAACAGCGGTGTTTTAGCTTTTTTACTGATGTTGTCTGTTTTACCTGTTAGATGATGGAGCAAATGGAGTAACGGGACCCTTCTTCACTAGATTTGCATCGAGAAACAGTCCCTTCTAGGTTCCCCTTTTCCGACTAAAAACTAGGAAAGTGAGTCTACCTGGGCAACCAGGTTGGAATAGTTGATATATATGTGTATATATATATGTATATGTATATATATTACATATATTATACATGTATATATACATATATACCAACTAGGATTGTACCCTTCAACATTACCATACCGAAGAGCGTAAAGATGTTCATCTTCTATGAGGACCACCTACCTCGTGGCCATCCATCATCAGTCTATCAACCAAGTGCGAACCAACGAATCCTGCCCCTCCTGTCACCAAAATCCGCTTCCGATGCTCCTCATTTCGAACTCGAACATCTGGAAACGTTTTGCTGAAACGAAATTAATAACGCTTTTACTTCCAGTAGGGAAGGAACGACAACCCACCCCCTTTCCGTCACGATTCTGTCATTCTTCATCTCCGTTCTGATAGCCTTCAGTTCCTTTTCAAGGGCTTCCAACCTCTCATACAACGCCAAGCTGAATGCTAGATGTACCTGTATAACGCCGAAAGCAACAGCAAGTAACCTGCTACTTCAAAGGCTTAAAAATTACCTTCGGTTCTTCTCTTTGAGGTACATAGACGCCATGGAGCTGATGGTGTAGCCAGTCTCAGGATCTACTAGAGGTGTCGTTGATGCAACTGTCGCCATGTTGTAGACGGAAGATACTGCGACTGAAAAAGGGTTCTTGATTTTCCCTAGTACTCACACGATTCGCAGTAAGGACCTTACTCACACAATATGAAGAAGACTGCTACCAGCATAATGATAAGACGAATATTGATGGCAGCAGGTAGCCTTGCAGGTTGTGCCATTCATGGAATTACAGGAAATTCCGATTCTTCCCAGGTTAGCAGAAACCCTGAAGTTTGTATTGTTGAACAACTAAGCAAGTAGCAGTGAACTGGATGAAAACGAAACGGATTCGTGAGTGAAGAACAGGAGGCATCATCAGTCTTAACAATACAAATGCACGGTGACCGCCTCAACAGAGCACAACGCCAAAGATGCTGTCTGTACGTCGAGTACTTCACGACCTCAATGTGGTAACGCTTGATTGGGTTTCTGATGCATATTTCATGCCGGTTCAAGCGCGCTCTATTGTATTTCTGCGCCCCAGTAACACTGTTCATTATGCAGCGTGCTGGAATTCGAGGGTTACAGGGCACGGGTCAACCATGACTCATGTTTCGGCGGTTTTGTCGTGCCGTCGGCGCCCTCTCGAGTAGAGATCCCGCTCTCCTGCCTCGCTGCATCTCTTCAACGTTGCGCTGGAGTCCAGGTAACGGAGCTGACTCCTGCCTTTCACTGGCATTTGCTTCCTGAAAAACCTTGCCATTATGTAGGCAGGACCCAAGTGTTGTCTCCACCAATTTCTTTTTACAGATCCAGTTTTGCTAGACCTGCGTGCTTTCACTAATTGATGCCTATCGTGCCACCCAAAGCGCAGCAGCTTCCAGACGTCTGTTGGTGACCTTTGGGAACGTCTGTAAGCTACGGAAGCTGCATCTCCTTCTTGAAATTCAGTCTCCTTGCACTGCACGCCTCTAGTAGAGAAGCAGGCGACGAGAGGGTACTCCCACCCGCGCGCTGGGTCAGCTCACTAGGCCGGCAGCCGTCGGATCGCAGCAGGGTGTCTCTTTCTCTGCGCTCTCGCCTTTCCGCTTGCCTGGTTGACCCGTGTCTTTAAGGCGAGAGGCGCAGGGCAGAGTCCGGCCTTTTCTGTGCTCTCTTCTGCCACACCCCGGAATCCCGTCCCTAGCCCAATCTGTGCTCAGCTCCCTTGTCGCGTAAGAGAGTACAGACTGCACTAGGGAAGGGACTCCCGAGTGTGGCGAGCATGAGGGCGTTGAGTGCGCGAGACGACGCGACGAAAAGCCGCGCGTCGCCTCGGCACCATGCCAGGCGGACCAGTTCTCCGGCAACACAATTTCGAGGCTTGTGGTACTGTACGGTAACCCTTTCACGACACGCGCGATTTTCCAGTCACTGCCGCGTGGGACAGCGCGTAACAGTAGCAAATGAAGTTTTCCATAGACCATCTTGACTGTAGATATTAGTGAACTTTGTGACTAACATTGTATTGTACAATGTTTGATAACTTTCCATGAACCGCACATTGTCCCACGCGGCAAGAAAAAAGTGTCCGACGACATCGCCGGACAATGTCGTGAAAGGGTTAATCCATTCGTCTTCGTGCTGCAATAGGCCCTGAGGGGGGGGGGGGGGGGGCATCGCGCAGGGCAAACAACTCTATCGTTGGGCGAGGCGGTGGCGGCTCTTCTTCCTCCACCAAGCCGCGTGCGGTCGCGTCGTGTCGACGTGGCAATTCTCGATATCCACCGACACCACGGTCAGTCGATATGGAGGAGGATCGTTGATCGGTCGGTGGCGGATCTCTTCCACTGCTGCTACAGGAGAACCCTGGGAGACGGGAGCAGTTCTCGCACGAGCAGCTTGGATGCGCCACAACCTGGAGTCCCTTCTCTTGCCTGTCTGCGCTCGGAGAGCGCAGAACCCAGCCGCGGACTCCCATGAGCGCGCAGGGCTAAGGAAAGCAAATTTCGCGCTCTGTCGCAAAGATGCGTGAGGACGATCGCGCGGATGTCAATTACCAGACGGAAGAGTATCGGCGCCTCCGCCGACCCTACATCTCTAGCCGCCCGCGCAATTCATGCGATTGCTTTTCCACGATGGAGAGACTTCACATGAGATCCAGAAGAAATAAGATATTGGAAGTACCGTTGTTGCGAAGTGGCGTCGTTCGAACCGGTTCGAGTGATGTTTGCTCCCTCACAGCAAAGGGGTGGAGATATGCCCAAATATATCCTATCTCGAGATCGTCAGCTGTGTATGAGGGGGCGTATAGGAAAACACTCTCAGACGGAGAGACCAGCATCCTTGTGTGCTGTGGATACCGATCGCTTAAGGATCGAGAGCGCGAGGTGTACAATCAGCCTCTGCCTTCCTGCAAAGTCAGAAGTGGACACTTCATAACGGATCCTGCAAATCCGGTTCGCCCCACTTCTGTGAGCCAAGAAGCGCCCCTCGTTCTATTATGCGCCGTAGGGTGATCGAGAGGTGCAACGAATTTAGGGCACAACCCTATACGGGAACTCCAACCAGCGCTATCCAAGGTTTAGTAGCTGATATGGCACAGCCACGCTTCGGTAAAGCGGCACATGAGAACAAATATTGTTTAGTGTAAGGTTCACCTTGATACCTTAGCCAGCAACCTTGCCCACTAGTTAGCTATCAATGTGACCCGTTCCCTCATGTACTCCTCTGAAGAGCCCTACGCATGTTATCCTGTCCATTCCGTGAGAGAACTGTTAGCACACTTGCCTTTGTATTCAGGTATATGCTTGGTCACAAATGTAATCTCATGCTTCACACGATGCAGTTGTTTTTATTCGTATGTTGCCATTTGTACTTCAAACGCTTTGACAGAGAGTGTCCTAAAGTATTTATCTCAAGCAAAAGACAAGTCTCAGACATGTTTCTGAACATCCTGCAGAAACTCAGTGATCGTTGTAGCTGGATCAGTGTTTTCCTCAGTGATATCACCAACAGTACAATTGGTGTGGAAATATATCACGCGATGATGAGACGCCGGTTGTGCAAAGCGCCCAAGAAAGAGCATGTTCCCACGTGAGACGGTAGAGGCGCGCGAAATAGCGGAGAGGGAGCGAGAGGTGGCAGACACGCTGCAAATCGACGTGACTCAGCAGTAGCGGGACGAACGGGGCCGAGTTGCCCGTCAACCTGTCAATTAGCCCAAATATTGCGGCAGGTGCGCGCGTGCGATGAGCGCTCGCGGTTTGGAGTAGGAAGGGTAACCGCGATCGGGCGAGGCGAATGGGACGAAGGGAATACGCCCGCATACCGGTTCGTCGCGTCGTTGAGCCGATGTAGAGGAGTATCATTAACGTGACGTGGCGCAATACGAGTTGGAGAGGAGGGGGGGGGGGGGGGGGGTTGGCAATTAATTTTTTTTACCTTTTTCATACCTTGCGTTCACTGTTCCACACAATCCCAGTGTGGGGGTGGGCTTCGCTAGGAAACCGAAATATTCTGGGCGCAAATAGCGTCGGGGGGGGGGGGGGGTCACCTCCAAAAAAGTGTCACCAACACAAAAAACAAAGCGACAAAACATACTGATAATAAAGAATAGGTAGAAACAATGCTAAAGCCCTGTTCTGTGCTCGGCTTACGTTTCGGCGTTGTCGCCTTCTACAGAGCCTGGAAAAATCGAATCACATGTAGAAGCTGTCCCCCAACCGCCATTTCATTTTGCAGAGTAAATCCAGGAAGCGAAAAAAACCTAAAACAACATGGAAGCCATGAGGTGGATGGCCTCAGAGCAGGGTCAAGCGTGGGGTTCGATTTTTGCTGAAAATTTACGACCCCCCCTCCCCTCCGAAGCGGAATTCGTACGACCCCCCTCCCTCCTTCTTCCACTGTTTTATTCCTTATATATCTTGATTTCTTCAAGGTTTTATGTACATTTTGAACCCTTTAATAGGTTCTCATTTTCAGGAGCGGCTTCGACACAATAATAAAGGATAAAGGATAAAGGACGGCGTTTACTCAATCCCTTTTGGGATGCGCCAGCGCATTCTACTTCTACGGGATGTCGTGGAGGCGACATGAATGCGTATTTGGGCCATACAATGACTTGCGGTGGCCAGCCGAATGAACAAGTCAGCGCTCTATCCTTCCCAGACAAGTCTGGTACCAATTCACCGACCCCCGGAGGGATGGAAGGCTTGGTTGGCCTGGGCGGGAATCCGAACCAGGAACCTGGTATCGGGTGCACGCGACAGTCGCACCTCCTCCGACTGCGCTACACGCGCCCCTCGACAGAATAGAACAATGAAAAAGAGGTCACTGAACAATAATACTTTGATGGCACAATAAAGCTGAATACTATTTTTCACAACTTTAAAATAAAGATTTTCTGGTAGCAGTCTTCCAATCACCACTGTTTAATTTGTGCAGTGTTCAGGTTCCATTTTTTTCCAGGACACCATGGACACGACGCATTTTTCTACTTGAAGGAGCGACGTCTGCATCTGAAATTATGCTCTGAAATAGTATAGTAAAATTTGAGTGTTACCATTCTGATGACGAATTAAGTGCTTCTCCTGGATTTTTTGAAGCGCTCATCGAATCGACTACGGAGCGGCAAACGAATGGTGGACGATGGAATTCCCATGGAAATAATTTTCTGCCATCCTAAGGAAACATCGTAAAAAATCAAAATGAAGTCTACAAAAATCCAGGCCCTGTGCATCGTCCAACAAAATAAAACAAGCTGCTCCGCAACGATGACGGAGCTGCAATGACGATATGAATAGAATGAATCGTATACGCGTTTTTCATGAAAAAATTATTTTTCTAAATATCGACACACTAATCACATGGAAGATGTTACTTTTAGAACCTGCCATTTAAAGCATAGAAAACACATCTACTAAAGCTTTATGAATTTTCTAGAAGCCACAAAAAAATCTCCGAGTTACGGCAGTTTACGTGCAGGCTACTGCGTTCTCTGACATGATCGATCGCTATTGAAATATGGATGGGAATTTTTTTTCCTGCCTTCTGAAGGACAGGACGACAGCGAGTGGAACTGTGCCATATAGAATTTTAAGTCATGCTTAAAATACAGTAAAAACTAAGCTTCTCCGCTGCGATGAATCTCCGCTGAGGATGGATGGCCTACAAAATCTCATTTTTCATGAAAATATTATTGTTTAGCCGAAGCATATCACCCATAGCGGATAAAATCCAGCCACAAGAATCTCGAAGTCCTGATTAATTCGCTGTGAAAAAATCGTGATTTTCTGGATAGAACAGGTTGAATCGACCTCTGGTCGACTTTGCACCAACGTCATCGGAGCATAAAATTGAACGTTCACACAAAGGTTCATAACTCGGCAAGCTTTTCGAATTCTGAAACTTCTTTTAGCTTTTTATAAAGTAGATAAAACGCCCTTTCTCATCGTGTAAAAATCGTTTTCCAAAAAAGAAGTCGTCACGCGTGGCGGTTGGTTCAATTTTTGAGAGAAAAAAATTGAAGTGGCTTCACAAAAATATTCATAACTCGAGCAATTCTTCGAAATTTCAAAATCCCGCTAGCTTTTCAGAAACTAGAAGAAGAGATCTTTTTCGCTATATAGAAATTAGTTTCCAAGAATTCGTCCTTTCTGCGCGGCGGGAGGGGTTCGATTTCGGGTCCATTTCGCAAAAATACGTACCGAAAATCGAACCCCCCCCCCGCCCCGCATGAAGACCCCTTTTTCTTATATGGTAAGAAAGCATATTTGCTCCATTTTTTGATTTTTGATTTTCGGAAAAAATGGCCGAGATATGATCAATTTTCGGAAGGCGTGAACTGAATCACGGATCGACCGTTCAACTCAGCTAGTTTTTCGAAATTTGAAAATCCCGCTAGCTCATCAAAAAGTAGAGGAAAAGCGCTTCTTTATGATTACAAAAACGCTTTATATAAACGGGGTCTTCATGCGGAGCGGGTGGGGTTCGATTTGTTGTCGATTTTTGCCGAAAATCGACCAGAAATCGAACCCCCCGCCCCGCATGAAGACCCCTTTCTTAAGAATTGGTTGTTACATATTTACAAAGCATATTTTCTCCATTTTATGATGGCCGAGCGGGATTTTTGAGTTTCGAAAAATTAGCTGAGTTATGAACATTTATGTGAAATCACTCCGATGACTACGGTGAAGGATTCAGTTCACGACTTCCGAAAATTGATCATATCTCGGCCATTTTTCCGAAAATCAAAAATCCCGCTCGGCCATCAAAAAATAGAGCAAGTATGCTTTCTTACCATATAAGAATCTATTTCCAAGAAAGGGTCTTCATGCAGGGCGGGGGGTTCGATTTTCGGTACGTATTTTTGCGAAATGGACCTGAAATCGTACCCCCCTGCCGCGCATGAAGTTCCCCTTTTTTTGAAGATCGATTCTTACATGGTATGAAAGCGCATTTCATGTACTTTCAGAAAAGGTAGCGGAATTTTGAAGCTTCTAAAAACTTACCGAGTTATGAGCGTTTTTGTGAGATCACTCCGATGACGTCGGTGAAGGGTCGGTCCGAGATTCAGTTCACGACTTCCGAAGATTGATCATATCTCGGCCATTTTTCCGAAAATCAAAAATCCCGCTCGGCCATCAAAAAATAGAGTAGATATGCTTTCCTATCATATAAGAACCTATTTCCAAGAAAGGGGTCTTAATACCGGGCGGGGGTTCGATTTTCGGTACGTATTTTTGCGAAATGGACCCGAAATCGAACCCCTCCCGCCGCGCATGAAGACCGAATTTTTGGAAACTGATTTCTGTATAGCGAAAAAGGGCCCTTCATCTAGTTTCTGAAAAGCTAGCGGAATTTTGAAACTTCGAAGATTGGTCGAGTTGTGAATATTTTTCTGAAGCCACTTCAATTTTTTTCGCTCAAAAATCGAACCAACCGCCACGCCTGACGACTCCTTTTTTGGAAAACCTTTGTGTGAACGTTCAATTTTATGCTCCGATGACGTTGGTGCAAAGTCGACCAGAGGTCGATTCAACCTGTTCTATCCAGAAAATCACGACTTTCTCACAGTGAATTAATCAGGGCTTCGAGATTCTTGTGGCTGGATTTTATCCATATGGGTGATATGCTTCGGATAAACAATAATATTTTCATGAAGAATGAGAGTTTTGTATGCGATCCATCCTCAGCGGAGATTCATCGCAGCGGAGAAGCTTAGTTTTTACTGTATTTTAAGCACGACTTAAAATTGAATATGGTACAATTCCACTCTCTGTCGTCCTGTCCTTCAGAAGGCAGAAAAAAAAATTACCAGCGAGGAGTCCACCCATATTTCAATTGCGATCGATCATGTCAGAGGACGCAGTAGCCGCATGTAAACTGCCGCAAGTCGGAGATTTTTTGGGGCTCCTGGAAAATTCATAAAGCTTTAGTAGATGTGTTTTCTATGCTTTAAAAGGCATGTTCTAAAAGTAACATCTTCCATGTGATTGGTGTGTCGATATTTTTTCGGTAAATCGAGACGTCTGATCATATAGAATATCGTTTCAGAGAAACATAGTTTTATCACTGTGTGTCAAACGGGCTTAAAATTTTATAGGGTACGATTTCACTTTCTGATACCGTTTCCTGCAGGAAAGAAATTACTTTTCGAGCAAGTTCGTCCTTCGGTTGCCATTCCGTCATCGATTCGAAGAGCGCTTCAAAAATCTTGTAGGGAAAGCACTTAGGTCGTCCTCAGTAATTAACACTTGAAATTTTATAGAGTGCAATTCTGGAAGTAGATGTCGCTCTTTCAGGCAGAAAACTACCGTGTCCATGACGTCCTGGGAAAACCTGAAAAAATGAAAACCTCTCATTGACTCTAAATCTGCAGACAGGAAATCTTTATTTTTCACTGCACAGTAATCGGTATTAATTTTTTTTTGATATTCAATCCTATTTTTCAACTCCATGAAACGCAAGTGCTTGTATATTTCCGCATTGTCGTAGTCACACCTGGAAAAAAACAACAGTAATAGATGCAAACATCATCTAAAAACCTGAATTTGGAGAGAGTTCTCTGCCAAAACCGAGAGACTACGACCCCCTTCTCCAGTCGAGGCTACTGTACGACCCCCCTTCGATTCCCGAACCTCAGGCTTGACCCTGACCCCACCACATGTTCATTTTTTGGTGCATCGGCCTAAACAACCAATAATCCAGCTTCTTGTAGCTCACCCTGCAGAGGCCAAGATTTGCAACCAAGCGTTACTAAACGCTAAAGTCCTGCTCAAAAGACAAAAATGTCTTTGGTTTTCCATAAGAAGCCAATTGAGCTGAGCTCTGCAAACCTGCAGAACAAATGTATACGACGATACGGCGAGGGACTTATACGCCCTAATAATGCGGTGGTTCAGTGGATGTGATGGCGAGTACAAGATATGAAACAGAGTTTATTGAGAGACCAACTGGTCTATGTACAGGTGAAGCGAGCACTGGCGTGGGTTCGCTGAATGGTAGCGTCACGCCTCCTGACCTGCCAGTGCTTGAGCAAGATCGCAGGCGATGATAGTTGGGGATGTTGAAGCAAAACCTAGATATAACACATCTGACAAAACATCAAAAGGATTAACCGCTTTCAATGCTCCAGAGAGATTGATAAGTTGGTATAGTTAAATTAACTATAGGGCTAATTAGATTCATTCAGTTCCACCTCTGGAGACACAAACTTTAAGCAGCCATACACCATCATTTTGCACTAATACACTGTGCTCTATTTCTGAAGTTAGCACTGGCACATCAAGCACAACAAGCACATAGTCTTGAAAACAAATACTTTAGATCTGACTTGAGCATGAAGCACACATGATATCACTATAATACAATGCTACAATGTGCTTCACATGGATCAATCTGTTAATCCCCGTGACTTCTCGAATTTCTCCAGCTCTCGTTGAACTAGATCATCTGCTTCGTCTTTCACTTCTACAACCTCCTTCACCTGAACAAATCGGATGCCTTACTTATGAAGAAAATGAAAAGAAACATACCTCGGGAACGTAGAACTGCAGCATATTCTGGATACCTGATTTTAACGTCACTGATGAACTCGGGCATCCTGTACATGATCCCTAAACACGAATGAATTCCCTGTAACTCTCTGATCTCATTCTAACTTGAGTAATGTGAAAGATACAAAGAACAAATTCCTCTCGCACGCACTGCTTCCAGTCAGTCAGTCTGAAACCCCTTATATTACATCGCAAAAGGAAGACTGAAGGGAAACACACGCGAAAACAAACTATATGTTTAATATAAGACTTCAAGCAGTTTCTGGGCTGTTATCAATAGGAGAAAGTTTAACACGTACAAAATCCTCGTTATGTCATGCCAGCCTGTGTATGTCAGAAAGATTGCCGAAAAACACAACGAGCCCTCCTCTTTTGTTTAGGATGCAATTTGAATGTCTATTTGGCATATATAGCGACTTGAATGGCAACCGAAATAGTTTCCCCTACAGACGAGATCCTTACCAACTCGTCGACAGCGAAGCGATAAAAGGCTGGGTGGTGAATTCACATCTCGATTTGAGTTGCGCACGAGATCCAGCGCTTATTTCAACTGGACTACGCGCACTCTACCAATCCAGAAAGCGTCAAGAACTTCTTCTTCTTCAGCGTTTGTCGCGCTTTGTCGCGGGGTCCGCTCCTCTGGTGTCGTGACGCCACCTTTCCCGATCCTGCGCTTGATCAGGGTGGACGCCAGTTACCTTCATGTCCTTGTGTAATGTATCCAACCAACGCTGCTTCGGGCGCCCTCTAAGCCTCTTTCCAGATACTTCCAACTCAAGGCCTATCTTGCGAACGCTGTCTTCTTTCCCACGCAGAACGTGGCCGTGTCAAGTCCGGGTTCAGCGTCCATCGGACGCCCAGTGTCGATCGGTGTCGGTATTTCTCTTTCCGTCGGCACCCTCCTCCTTCGGAGGGCTCTTTCTCCCGGACCCCATTCCTTCGCCATGGCCGGGGCCCACCCGAACGAGGCTGGGGGTGATCCACAGTGATCGAGTGCGGCGGGAACCGCACCGCACCACTGCCGAGCGTCCGCGGCGCTAGCTCCAAAACAGTCTAGTCTTGGGATTCCTGGCGAAGGCGCCGCATCGGACAGCCGGCACGGCCACAGTACCGTTTTCTTGCTTTTTTTTGTTTTTACGTTTAAATTCTTCTACTCACGTACCCGTGCGAGAGCCTTCACTCTGCGTCGAGACTCATCAAGAAATTAGGAGGACACGCTCTTGAGTGCTTGGATTTCTCTGGGAAGAATCGAAGTGTCAAAACCCTCGTCCCGGCTACCACGCTACTCAGTGGTAGGATACTAGGCGTCGTAACCCATCTTTTGCGGTCAGGTTGAACAGTTCCCCCTCCGCATACTTCTAGCGCCTCGCTCTTTGTAGCGACCAAGGGTAGTTCTGCCATTGATGCCTTTTGTGTTCCTCTCATATTAATCCCGCTTCGTCTCTCCCGCACTTTTGCACCAACACAAATTAAATTTACATCCCGTCAAGCAGGTGCTACCCCAGCCGCGTGCCATACACCCGGCTCTGGGTCATATTTGGCTAACCCTCGTTAGCCCAACCCTCATCTTGTGTGTTAGGCTAATCACAAGCCGTCCACGGTAGAGTTACCTACTGGGTGGAGATCCACTAGGCTAGGGGTGGAGGATAGCTAAGTCCCAAAGGGCTAAGGCACCCGGTTTATCCCTATAGTGTCGAATCCCCAGTAGACATATTCAGAAGTTGCGTATCCGCCTCCTGACCTTGTTGTTATCTAGTCGGCCAGAAACTTTTATCGGCGTTAGGGCCAGTGAGAATTGTAGGGGGTGCTATTTGGGAATAACTTCATCTAGTTGAGAGACTACACAGTAGCAGTCAGCTGGCAGCTCCCTAGTGGCGTGTTCTAGCTTGACCTCCTAGGTGGGCATTTTTTAGGTACCTAGCGTACCCTTATCGCCCCGCATCTCCCGAGTTCGGGCTAAGCAGCGTCTGCTGCATGGTGGTTGCCCTCACTGATAAATGGGAACCGTCCTTGAGGATTAGGTAACTCCCTAGTCGGGTTCGATCTCCACCTGGTGGCTGACCCTCCTCCTTCCTTGTCCCGTCCGCCCCTGACTGCGCGACTGGAACACGAAAGGAGTCAAGAGTGAATACATCCGGTGGGTACTTCCTCCTCATTGGTCCGACGAGCCCTGTTTGATATCTCACACACTAACCAGATTTTATCGGTGGCATCTTATTCAAATTGAGCATTTTGACATTTCCTTTAGTTTGAATTCATCTGCATCACATTCACTTTGATTTCATATTGATAGAATTTGAATTCCACGTCGCATTCGTGTTGAAGTTTGGTGTTGAACGTTCGATATTCTGCTTGTTTTTGTTGTTTATCATAAATTTTATAAACACAAATGGTGTCCATACCTCTGACATACGGTTCAGCCGTCCGTTACCTAGAGGGGTGAAAAAAAGAAACGTAGGGGACCTTAGGTAACCATTCCGAGTTGTCAAGTCGGAACTGGTACCGGCAGCTTAGGGAGAGCTTAACAACGAAGATCATCATGTCGGTAGACATGCACGGGATAACTGCTTCACAGAGCCCTTCTGCCCGCTCACCCAGTGGCAGTGCAGGTCACCGACTAAGTTCTCTGGGTGGAGAAGCAGGTAGGCCGGTTGGCACAGATAACCCTGCACCCACCTGCGAACCGAGTCGGGAGACAAATATATTATACACAATACCTCCCTCGACTCACAAGGGAGGTCAATGAACCTCCCGTGGCAATTTTAAAAGTGACCTATTGAGTGTTGTAGGGGACTGTATGAGAAGCACCGTAGTGGTTTTCAAATTTCCTGCGGACATCTGGGTAGGTCAAAAATTGCAAAAAAACGCATCACTTCAGTGCGGGCCAATAGAGAAACTGACGCCTGGAACTGCCATGTTGTGGTTAGAAACTAATCTGCAAAAGGTTTCGGGCCGGAAATAAAAGTAGTAGCCGAATTACAGCGTACTCACAATTTGCTTGTTAACGGTACAGTGACCGAAGTGGAACAATGAGGTGCGCCGCTCAGCACCAACATCTCAGCGACCGGATGGTAGAGTTGCTATGGGGGGCGGGCTTGCGAAAAAGTGTTGGGGGTTCGGAGCTGAAGGTGCTGCTCCTGCATTGTTGGTCTTGCTCCATCCATTTTTGTCGATATAAAGTGTATCTTAACCGCGGCATTGTACCATGCTGACATTATAACTATTTTAACCTGGATGATAGATGTAAACACAAAAATAAACACCCAAAGCAACAGCGTTCATAATATATAATTCGATTGGGCTTTGAGGGGGAGCAGGCGACTTTTCTTTGCCTACAAAATAGATAACTTCAGAACTCCAAACATCAAGGAGAAAATTATTATCTTATTTTTATTTATAATTTTTAATGTTTATTATTTATGTTTATGTTCTAATTAACTAAGTTTATGTTTGATTTTTTCGACCGCTCTTCGACCTCTGGAGAGAAAGTATAACAGTACCAATCTGCCTTCTATCTATTTGCTAGTTGGGACAGGCCCTGGAATGCTACCGAGGAACTGCGAAGAAAAGTCGCCTATTCTCTCGTTCGTGATGTTAGCTTGACTTGAGCGAAGCGCAGGATGTAGCCTGGTTGCCGGACGATGACGATGATGTGGATGGTATTACGTCTTCTTGTAACAGTGAGGAGGATGCTGTATGTGACGGCCGTGAGATCACTTGCAATATGGTTGGTTGAGGATGAAAAAGACAGATTGGTACTGTTATGCTTTCTCTCCATGGGTCGAAGAGGTCTAAAAAAACAAACATAAATATAGTTAATTAATTAATTAAAATATAAATATAAATAATAAATAATAAAAATAAAATAATTTTTTCCTCAATGTTTGGAGTCCTGAAATTATCTATTCTGTAGGCAAAGAAAAGTCGCCTGCTCCTCCTCAATGGCCAATCGAATTTTGTATTATGAACGCTGCCGTTTTGGGTGTTTATTTTTGTGTTTATATCGTCTCATCCAGGTAAAAATAAGGTTATAATGTCAGTATGGTACACTACCGTGGTCAAGATACACTTTATATCGACAAAAATGGATGGAGCAAGACCAGCAATGCAAGAGCAGTACCTCCGGATCCGAACCCCCGACACTTCTCCCGCAAGCCCGCCCCATAGCCACCCGGCCATCCAGTCGCTGCGGTGTTGGTGGTGAGCGGCGCACCTCAAGTTTCCACTTCGGTCACCGTACCGCTAACAAGCAAATTGTGAAATCGCTGTAATTACGCTACTGTTCCAACCCCAAACCTTTTGCAGGTTACATTCTAACCACGACATGGCAGTTCCAGGCGTCAGTATTGTTGTATCGGACCGCACTGAAGTGATACGTTTTTTTTGCAATTTTTGACGTACGCAGGTGTCCGCAGGAAATTTGAAAACCACTACGGTGCTTCTCATACAGTCCCCTACAACCTCCAATAGGTCACTTTTAAAATTACCACGGGACGTTCATTGACCTCGTTTGTCAGACAACGTCACATCGTTTACAAAGCACAAACTTCATAGCCAACGCTACAGTTAACTTGACAGCCGTACCATCGCAAGCGAGCTTCGCGCATCTTGTCCGCTATCGACGCGACACCGAACTTCTGCCGAACGACATCGTTTCGGATGCGGTCCATGCGGGTGACTCCAGCCGTCCAGCGCAGTATCTTCGTCTCCATGACGCTAAGGCGCGTTTCAACTTTCTTAGTCGCAGGCCAACCAGTGAGGTGCGGAGTTTCCGTTTCCGTGTTCCGAATTCCGGTTTTCGGCCGTTTTAGTCCTTCCGTTCCGTTCCGTGTTCCGCTCTCTTTTAGGCCGGAAGACGGAACGGAAATGGTGACTCATCACTCATTGATTGTTTTGCACTGCGTTCATTTACCTCTTGAGCTTAAACGAACGGCTGAAGAACGAAATTAACCATGCGTAGCCCTTTCAGTGATTGTGTACCTCTGACAAGGGAAGGGTCTGAAGCGTATGTCTGAACGGTAGGAGCGAGTCATATAGGAAAAATCCTCACCCCTCAACTGGTTTGAAAATGTGTTTATTTTTTTGCCAAGGCGTTAAACCCAAGGGGTAGGGGGTCACAAGGATACGGCGCAGCACACGTTTGGGGGTCTTGTACGTCGCGATGCTTCTGCAGCAAGTGGCTCGGAGCGCAGGTGGGTAGACGGTTCACTTATACGAGAGAGGTCAGGGGTTTGGCTCCTCTGTGTCGCTACACTTTTGCATTTCAACTGATTGGTAGAGATTTGGGGGATTCTGACGTCTATGCCATTTTCAGACGTTTTCTACGCATTTTTCAAGCGGTACCGCGTGGTATTCAACATAGTGATGTATACAGGGTGCGTAAAAAGTATTGACGCAGTAAATGGCGGTTGTGGAAATAGTATTGCGCAGTAAGTTTTAAAATATTCATTTCAGAAATATGGAAAATGATCTTGCAAACACGACAGAATAAGTCGTAGTTGACATCGGCTCCTTTACTGTGAATACAGGAGCGAAAACGACGGAGAAATTCATGAGCACGCGCCGCTAGTACTCGCTTGGATTTCGTCCCGTGCTTTGAACAGGGTAGCCTTCTGCGACTGGTCACTTCTGTTGAAAGTAACCCAGACCTCATTCTCCAAAATCACCTAAAAAGAGCAATCCAGCGGATTCATGTTTAAGCTGTGCTCGTCTGAGAAGCTGTCCACACCTGCACGCGTTATCTGTTTGCCGTTATCGGACAGAGAGTGATAATTTTGGATTTAAACGTTATTGTGCTTGGACATCTTGTAATCATCATCTGTTATGACAGAGCCGTGGCTGACGTTTGGGTTGCTGACCTCTTTCCTCACCAACTGTTTCGAACAGCGCCAAATTCTCTTGTTAAGGAAGTATTCAGCTGTCTGGGTAACAGACAAAAAAAGGGCCACCGTAACGGTGACGATTATGTTTCTTCAGTTTTTTCGTGTTTTTTTTTTGAGCACAATACAGACAACAAAAATAACATATAAAAACCTAGAGGGGCAGAAACTGAAAGCTGGAGCTGAAACAAAAAGTAGGTGCGTCAATACTTTTTACGCACCCTGTAAATGTTCAACACCAGTGATAGACAGGTACAAAGTGCACAAAGCACCACTGGGCACCTTACGGGTAGCGTATAATGGCTACAGGCTCCTCATAGTCTGTTTCCATACAAGGACCAGAGGCCTCGGGAAAAACCATCCTGCTCGGATTTTGAAAGGAGACCACGTTGTGACGTCGGAGGTGGTTCAAATGAGAAACGAGGTGTGCGGATCCCGCAAATTAAGCTAAACTGCATCGATACACTCTTTCCCTCTTGTCTGCCCGTCACCTGGAAATCAGGGGTCTGCTGAAGGTTTGCTAGAACCTAACACCAACAATGTCCGCCGACGGTCGAGTGGTGATCCACCTGCTTACGCTGAAGTGTGGCCCAGCTTTAGACAAAGAATCTTCGAGGGAAGAAATCAAGCTGACCGAACGGATGGCCACCATACTCAAGGACTTCGAAGCACGTCAACTTGAAGTTGACGAAGACGAACAGTTGGAAGTGGTAGAAGAAGAAGAGGAAGGGGATCCGCAAGATGAACTGATTGACGTGGAGAGGCAAGCAAGCAATGGGCATATGATCACGTTTTCGGGTGGAACTCTTGTTTCGGGGGAAAGGGTACGTATTCAATAGGGTTTCGGTTGCGTGCTCACAACCATGGAGGAAGACACCGCGATTCACTACCACAGGTGCAAAGTACTGTTGCTGAACATTTATCACCATGTTGAATACCACAGCGTACAGCTGGAAAAATGCGCAGAAGACGTCTGAAAATGGCATAGACCTCAGAATCCCCCAAATCTCAACCAATCAGTTGAGATGCAAAAATGCAGCAGCGCAGAGGAACCAAACCCCTGAGCTCCCTCGCACAAGTCAACCCTCTACCCACCTGCGCTCCGAGCCACTGGCTGCAGACGCATCGCGGGCGTACAAGACCCCCAAACGCGTGCTGCGCCTCCACCCCTCTGAGTTTGTCCCGGAAATTCAGGTACTGCCAAATTCTTCTATGTATGGTACCCGTGTGAATTCAAAGTGGGTGTCTTGTCTTGGAATGCTGAACGAAACTGTAACCTGAACGCTGCCCCTCCCAATTAGGATAGACCTGGACATTCAAAAAGATCGGTTCAGAGTTATGAGTGGCGAGATCCTGGCCATTTGCTCGTCAGCTGGGTTCATGTTTAAAATACTTTCCTATATTTTCAGAAATACTGCGCATAATCTTCGATTTTTTACACTGTTAATGTTTGAAAAATCATCTTAGTAATGATAGGAATACAAGTATTTTTTATTGTTATGTGTTGCTGGAAAAGAGTCGCATGCTGCCTTGCCCGTTTCCTAATTTTGCTAAGGGCAACTTAGATATTACTACCATTATGGATGCATATGTATATATTCGTAAAAAAATTAAATGAAGTAATGCGTTTTGAGTCATTTCCGTTCCGTGTTTCGTATTCCGGTTTCCGCCCATTTTGAGCTCTTCCGTTCCGTATTCCGTGTTCCGGTTTTCTCGAAAAAATTTCCGCACATCCCTAAGGCCAACACTTAGCGTCGTATATCGCCACTGGTCGCACGACTTCTATGTATATCTTCGACTTCAGGTGCTCCGGTATCTTCCTATCGTAGAGCACGCCAGTCAGCGAACGCCGCCGTCAGATGCTATTGCTGATCCCGGGTATTCAAACACCGAAGTGCGTGCAAGCTCAAATGCCGTTAATCTTAATGGAGCCGGACTCGTTTACGTCAGTCGTTAGGTACTCGGTCTTCTTGACGTTCAATTTGAGTCCGAACATCGTCAGGTGGTCGCACCAGACCTGCACCTACCGCTCGAGATCATCTTTATCTTTGCAAGCGAGCATCACGTCTTCTGCATGGAACAATGTCCATGGGACAGGCTTCTGAAGGTCTCTTGTAATGGCATCCATGACGACAAAAAGAGGACTGGAGAAAGTGCAGAACCCTGGTGCACCCCAATAGAGAATGGAAAGCTGGAACCTTAATGGAATCTTCATGCTGTGCAAAAGCAAGCGAATCGGACAGTAGTTGGTGCAGCCTGTAGGACTGCCTTTCTTCTTCCAAATCGGAATCGTCGCACTGTTATGAGGTACTTCGTTCTCCTTTACTACCTGGTTGAAAAATTCAACTAACCACTCAGCAGGATACCAGAGCTTCGACTTCCAAACATCGGCTGCCAGATCATCCGGTCCTGTCGCCTTGCATGGCTTCATCTTCTTCAGAGCCGCTTCTGTTTACTCCACGGTTATCTTTTGAACGGGGCCGTGAACAGAATCCATAGAAGAATGGTCGCAGAGGAAATTCCATAGTGGAAATTTCCTCAAAGTAATCACGCCAGCGCTTCAGCTTTTTGCGATCTGTCAGAAGATGGCCGCTCTCATTATTGATGCCAAGGAACCTTTCAATACCCTCGGTTTGGCGATGACGGGTCTTAGCAAGTCGGTAGAAATACCACTCACCATCGCGCGACTCGCGCTTTCGTAGACATCGTTGTAATGAGTGGCTTTGGCGAAAGCCACGGCTTTCTTTGCAGCCTTCTTCGCCTTCTGATACTTCTGCCAATTGTCGACTGTTTTGTCGCCAAGAAACACATGACGCAGCGACTTCTTCTCTCGAACCTTCGCTTTCACATCGTCCGTGCACAGCCATGTCCGCTTGTCGACTTTGCGTCGTCCAGACTCCGTAGTGCCAAGTTCCAAGCTTGCAGCTTGACGTATCGCGTCGGCTGCTTTCTTCAAAGTTTCATCGACAGTCGTGACCGTCTGTAACAGTACGCGAGAAATCACAGCTGCTTCTTTCTCTTTCATTCGCAACCACTTGATTCTTTCTGCACTGCATCGCTCAACCTGCTACACCCGCGATCGTGTGATCATCAAAGTGCAGATCAGCGGTCGATGCTGTGGGGCGAGGTCTCATATGGCACGATCTTCGCGCCTGTGACAATGCTTCGGTCGCGATCCTTCACAAGAACCAAGTCTATCTGAGACTTGGAGCTCCCACTATAGTGTATGATATGAGGTGGGAGTCGCGTTTTGGGAAAATCGTGTTCACAATGGTGAGATTATGCGATTCCGCAGAATACGCTCACCATCGGCGTTACGAGACCCGTATCCAAACCACAATGACAGCTGTACCCGTCCTTCGAAGCACTTACGTGCCCATTAAGGTCACCAGCGGCTATGATGACATCTTTTGGCGGTATCTCACCAAGCAGACTCCAAAACTCTTCCTTGGCTTGATCGGAGCAGCCACTGTGCGGACTATACGTAGAGAAGAAGTGATAGAGTCGCTCCTTAGCGGCGACAACGATCTTCATCAACACATCGTTAAAGCGCTCGACACTTACAATCGAGTCACGAAATCGTTCGGAGATGATTATTTCGACACCAGTGGTGGTCCTGGGACTGCCGCACAAAACGGCCTTGAAGCCACGGCCAATGTCCCTCGACTTGCGGCAGTACCACCTCGTCTCCCCACCGCACAGAGATCAACTCTTCTTCGCTCCAGTGCTTCCACCAACTCGCACGAGCGGCCCGTCAACATACCCACATTCAGCGTTGCCACGCGGGTCCTGCTTACGTTACGGGACTTTCGGACTAGCTCAGTTGCCCCCGATGCCGTCCTCACATCAGGGACCCTCGCATACTTTCCACACTCGCCGTGCTCTGCGAGCGCGCGTCGGCTCCCGCGGGCGCCGTAGCACAATCTCGAAAAACATGACTCGTCATACACCATGTGATGTGACATGGATCTTCGTTGCCGGCCTGTCACATGGGCCTGTCCTTTGCATTCGAGTGTCCGCGCTTAGCTTAGCTCATAAAGCGAGCAGTTTCTAGTGGAACCAGGAGGAGAACGGACATCGCCACCAGAAAGTGTCAAGAACTTGGAGAGAAATAACCAGTTCACGAGCACGTCGTGCATGGTAGCCAAAGAAAACAAGATTAGAGACCGGAATTTTTAGAGACGGTTTCTAACTACCCCCAATATAGAGTCGCTTTTTATATTTCACTTGTTAAAAAGGAATCTTCACAATAATGTTGTCAAATCAAGGGAGCAACACTGAGCCCCACCTTTAATTTCAACTTCACGACACCATTCTCAAAACCCATGTAAGTGATGTCTCCTCCATCCTCCTGGACCATCGGACGAACTCTCGAGTCCAGCAGCTCCTTGATCATCGCCACTGTGTCATCATCGTCTTCAGTAATCGCTAAAAGGCTCATATTTGTTGCCGCAAAGCAATTGCGAGAACGCTAGGACATGAACACTTCGAAAAGTTGTACCTGTGTCCTCAAAGTGGGGAGTCGATTCATCTGAGGAGACCACTGGCTTTCCTGATTCGATGTAGTTGGCTATGGTGGAGAAAATGTCTGGCCGCATCAGGCCCCAGTCCGTATCCTCGTCTTTTTTGGTGATTGTGATGAAATCTTCGCCGAAAAACACCGATCGAACTCCGTGGATTTGGAAGAGCTCTCTGTAAAAAAGGCCCGTTGTTTTGGACATGATACAATGACTGGATGTGCATCCTAGACCCGTAGAGTGCCCGTGTCAAGGAAAAGCTTATGTGAGCTTTCGCTATCATCTGTGACTGTATTGAGAAAACAGTTACACGGAATCGTACTACACGTAAGAACGCTTACTTATAAAGCTTTCCTGGACACGCACCTCTCGTGCCGCGCCTCCTTTTTGGAACTCATTTGGTATTTACTCCATTTCATTTGTGTTTGGTAGGTTTCAGTTTTAGTCAACACTAATACATTTCTAGTGTTAACTATTTTTGTTTTAGTTAACACTAATTTCTGTGTTTTGCTAGTTTTGTTCTGCCATTTTCATATGGCTCTATTTAGTAAAAAATAATGATGAAATATATGTCCTCTTGTCCCGTCAGCGCAAAATAAATACGGGCCACACCGTATGTACGAAATCAGTCAACAAGTCATTACTGAGTTAGGAAAGAGTCGCCGTGTGTTCGCGGAGTCAACGCGGCGGATCGTGACGCTTGGTGCAATTGCGGACCGCAGAGGGCGGGAAGTCCAGAACCTTCGAGGGACATTGTCTGCCACAGGCAGTCTGCCTTCGTCGCCTTCCTGGGTTGCTTCTCTTCTGTCTCCATTGGGTGTCGCTCCCCACGTGTTTCTGTCGGGTCGTGCAAGGCCGTTCTCCCGTCCGTCAAGCCCCTGTAGCTAGGAGTCCGAGTCCGCAGGCCGGGCTTGCTAGTGGGAAAGAGTCCATTCGATTTAAGGTCGCTGCAGTCGTACTTCGAGTACTGTTTTTGCCGCCAGCCGCGTAGCTGCAAACAAGTTCTTCTGAACGTGTAGCTGGTCTTCTATTTAGGTCGCGCGTGCGCCGTGTCTACTTCACTTGCCGTTAGCCGCTCGCTCCGCATTCTCATCACGTCCTACCACCACAATCAAATAGTCAACCGGTCGCTCGTCATCTAAGCCTGGAGGAGTCCAGGAGCCCATCTAATCGCTTAGTCGTCGATGCCTTGGTCCACGCTCACAACTCATAGCATCGTCTACCTTCTACGTCGCTAGGACGAGAGCACCGGCACCCCTGTTACTACACCAAATTCATCATCATCATCTCGTCGTCCAAGTTTCTACCTGTCGTTACTGTTTCTGTTCTTTTGCGTGTTTTTAATAAACTGTTCGTTCATCGAGCCTTCCTTTTGTGAACATCAAGGGGTTTTCGCCTAGTTTTATCTTGGGATCATTATTAAAAATCTAAAAGAACCTAACTACTGTATTGTGTGCAAGCATCACAACAAGCAAACAATATCGAGCTGTCCATCTCTATCAATATTTTGAGGACTGGCTGTTTGAGATGGGTACCCCGCGAATATGCTAGCCTTCAAACAAGTTTCAGAACAAGTAAGCAAGATCAACTGAGAATCAAGTTAAGATGCTTCGCTATTTATCGCTGCACTTCACAAATGACAAGATGAACAATGAACAAGATGTGAATCTGGGAAATGAGTCCTTAGACCAAAGTTCCCAGTTACTACTTTAAAGTAATTGATGGATAAGGTCGATTGATAGAATCGATTTAATTCTTGAGAAGCCTATTGAGCGGCTATATTTGCGTCGTGGCCAAATCAAATGGCTTACTGAAGGCAAAAATCGGTAAAATCCGATTCAGTGATTGCGCAATTTCGTTTCCTTGTTGTGACGTCCTTCAGCGGCCATTAATTTACATGGACGCACGCATGAACATACAGATGAATTAAATACCCTTCACTCATAGAAGTTGTGTCTGTCTTCCTCACAACGGCAGTGAATAACCAAACATCTTAAAAGAATGAAGGATCACCTTGCCAGCTGGCTTTCCCTTGCTGCTGCTAAAGAGGTGAACTCATACGTCCTTGGCTGGTCGAGAATTGCCTTCCCTGGTAGGAACTTGAGCGACAGCGGATTCGGAGTTTCTTGCACTTGAATGTACAACGAACGTACTAAAAGAAATTAAATGGCAATGGAGGTTAGACGAAGAATACATGATTAAAGCCATTAGATCGTTCGTTACCCGCTAGCAAGAAACATCGCGGTTTTGAACCATATGAAGTAAGACATATCGTAACTCGTAAATGTAGCGAATACGTTTCCTGCGTCACACAATAAGGAGTCGAGAGGACGATGTCCGGAGTGGCATGCTTCGGGAAAGTGAAATGTCCACGGAGTTCCGAGCTTCCACGACATTCGGTAATCAAAAAAGGAGACGCATGGAACAAGCCTACAAAATTAGGTGGGCCGCCTCGCAGAACCGCTGCACGGAAGTCATGACTCACGGAAGTGATGTCAGCAGAACAATGGAATGTCTCCTAACACACCTGTCATGCTTCTCCCTGAGATGAGAGTGAGGTTTTACAAATGTTCATTATTTTTGTTCATTATACTTCTTACTTTATTTTGTAAATATATTATACACTATATATTGTAAATAAAATATATATTGTAAATATATATTATATATAATATATTGTAAATAAAATTTTTGTGAAAACTCGCTGAACCTTTTCTAGTTTAGCTTGTAGTTTTTTGGTATGTGGACTTGGTTCATTTCTTCTCTGATACCGGAGATAAGTATCCATTCGGTTACGTTGTTTCCTACTGCTGGTTGATTCTGGTTGTGAACCATTGTTTGTTTCTTCGGTGTCGTCCGCTAATTTCGCTAAATTTAATCCTCTATTGATTACCTTGACTTACCTGCCTCTAGTGACCAACAATGTCTCAAGTTCGACGCTCAAGTAGGAAAACTCCCCGGCCAGTTCTTACTTCGGTAAATGAACTGGTCGAACGCTCAGGTCTCGGCAGTCAGGACAGCGGGAGTAAAGCAGCTCAGGTTGCTCAGGTTGATTACTCTCAGCTGTCAGCTGGCGAAATCATGAGAGCCATTCTTGAGCGTAATAAGGACCCGGAGATAGAAAGAATGGTGGTAGCACTGATTTCAAAGATACCAAGTGAAATCAGTGAGACGATGGAAGCTGAGAAGAGAGCCAGAAGCATCGTCATACACAACTTGGAGGAAGCCTCTGTAGATCTGCCTCCATCTTCCAAACAGCGGGATCTTGAGGATAAAGTTAGCTCTGTGCTAGATGTACTCGGAGTCGAATGCAGGCCTGTGGAGGTCTACCGAATGGGACAGATGGGTAATGATCGGCCACGTCTGGTCAAGATCGTTCTTCCATCCAGAGCCCATTGGAGACGTGCCCTCGCAAACTCCTTTAGACTTCGAGAGAGTGTCTTCTCCGACGTGTATATTCGCCGCAGCATGACCGCAGCAGAGCGAGAGAAAGAGAAGGACCTGAGGAATGAGGCCTCAGAGAGGAACAAGCAAGCCAAAAACCGGGAGTGGGTTGTTTTTAGAGGCGAGCTTAGGCGGATCCAGGACCTCCCCGTGCGCCGTGCTGGGAGTTCGGGAAACGCCTAGCTCTGCAAGGTAGGAAATCCAGGCTCAAATGTTTCCTTTTTAACTCACGAAGCCTTCAAAACAAGATCCACCATCTACACTTTTTTCTATCTTTTCATAAACCTGATTTTCTATTTATAACTGAAACATGGCTAACAGCGAAAATCCCAAATTCAGAAATTTTAGCAAATTTTCCATACCGTATTTTTCGCTCTGACCGTGATGACTGCAGAGGTGGTGGAGTTTGTTGTATTGTTAAAGATTCAATAATTGTCACCGAGAATTCTCCTCCCTCAAACCTCAAGTCCGACGTTATAATCCTAGATTGTTTGGACGCTTATAACAATTCGAAATTTAGAGTCATACTCGTTTATCGACCTCCTATGTCTACAACAGCTGATGACGAAGCTCTTGTTGATGCTCTTTTGGACGTTTGCCTTCCAAATAAACCCTTGATAATGCTGGGTGATTTCAATCTTAAAATTGATTGGGTATCATGGGAAGCGATGGATTCGGGTTCCGTTAGATTGCTAGATTTTTTCCATTACTGCGGCCTCACCCAAAATGTCAGTGAGCCTACTCGAGGTTATTCTATTCTAGACATCATTTTAACTTCAGTGCCATTGGTTAGTGAAGTTGCTGTGTCTGTTCCATTTGTGTCATCAGATCACAGTGTCGTGTCGTTTAACATTAACACTGATGAATTCTACAATTCCATAACAACTCCTACTCCAAATTTTAGTAAAGCAAACTATTCTGCGCTTTCTGAGTACTACTCTACAGTAGACTGGTGTAAAGTTTTTCAAGGTTATACATCGGTGGACGACATGTACCAAAGGTTTTGTCATGTAATCTACACCGGATTAGCCACATACGTACCGATTCAGGTCAAAAATACTGCATTGCCACGCTATCCGAAACATATTCATAATTTAGTCTCGCAAAAACTGCGCCTTTTCAAAACTCTAGAAAATCCCCTTTCTTGCTCTAGTTACAAAAAGGTCTGCTCTGAATTGAACCACCATTTAAGAAAATTTTTGGCGAATCGTGAAAAAAGGGCTGCTAATCCCACATGCGAAAACTCAATTTTTAAGCTGATCAAGTACAAGTTGAAGGAACGACCTAAATTACCCGTACTTCATGACGAGGAAGGAAATCAATATGTTGATGACAGCACAAAAGCAGAAGCCCTAGCTGGGTTTTTCTCATCGGTTTTCACGCCTTCTGCCGACTCTTCTCCAAGTTTATGTTCGTACTTTGGAGATGAACCCGTAGTTGAGCACAGCCCAGCAGAGCTAATTGTTGCTCCAAGTGATGTTCTACTAACTCTAAAGTCATTGAAGACTTCTACTTCCATGACTTCTGATGCCATTCCTCAAATAATCTTCAAAAAGTGCGCTCTTTCGTTACATAAACCTCTGGCAATGATTTTTAACGTATCCCTGTTGTTTGGTGAAGTCCCGCGTTCCTGGAAAAGGGCAATTGTCACAGCTATCCCTAAAAAGTCAAACTCATCCCTAATCTCAAACTTCCGTCCAATCAGCATACTTCCCACACCTATAAAAATCCTCGAAAAACTAATCCGTGATAAGCTTTGTCTTTGGCTTAGAAGCAATAATATCATTCCCGATGAACAGCACGGATTTGTAGCCTACGCGTCGACTACCACACAACTTTCGGACAGCCTTTTTGAATGGAGCGTGGCTATATGTAACAGAAAGTCTGTTGATGTTGTGTACTTTGACCTTTCTAAAGCTTTTGATAAAGTCGACCATCGAAAATTACTTGAAAAACTGTATCATCTACGACTCAATTCATCACTTCTAAAGTGGCTGATTGCTTATCTAAAGGACAGGGAATTTAGTGTCAAGGTTGAAAGCACATTTTCAAAATCGTATCCCTGTACAAGTGGCGTGCCACAGGGAGGTGTGCTTTCGCCTCTCTTATTTCTTGTCTACACCCACGATCTACCAGCCAGGTTGGCTACTCATCCATGTGTAAAAGTTCAGATGTTTGCGGATGACATCAAAGTCTTTGGAGTATACAATAGTGAGAACTGTACACAGGTGCGCCTTGCTCTTTCTCAATCCATATCCAAGATGATGGAGTGGTCGTCTAATTGGCGGATACCAGTGAATCTCGCTAAAACCTCAGTGTTACACTTAGGTAACCTTGATATCATGGAGTATAGAATAAATGGGACAACTTTGAAATCCGTAGATGAAGTTCGTGATTTGGGAGTTATAGTGAAATCCGACTTGACGTTTGAAACACACATTGACCTAATTGTTCGGAAAGCCTTTTCAGTTTTGTTTGTCATTCTCAGGAATATTACTTGTACGGATGCATCCATTCTGCTAAAGCTTTATAAAGCATACGTAGTACCAATACTTGAGTATGCATCGCAAGTCTGGAGTCCACATACCAAAAAACTACAAGCTAAACTAGAAAAGGTTCAGCGAGTTTTCACAAAAATTTTATTTCGTAGGTGCATTGCAAATGACAACAGCGAAATCCCTGACTATCACGAACGTTTGCAACTCTTCGGATTGAGAAGCCTACTGTACCGGCGGATATTCAGCGACTTGACCTTCTGCTTCAAAATTTTGAAAGGGGAATCAAAACTCAAACCAAGCAAGTACTGGATACTGAGACCCACAAATGGAAGGACAAAAGTGATTTCGCTGACGAATGTTCATGTCGCTCGTAACTACGATAACACCATAAACTCCTTATTCTTCAGAACTTCTCGATGGCTTCAGAGGCTTCCACCAAATGTCATTGATGCAGAGAACACCTCAACATTCAGGGCTAGATTGAGAAAAATAGACCTAATGTCTACACTTCGAATTGCAGATTTCTAAGAGTATTGCCAGCAAAGTCGCCTGTGTGAAGTATTTAACTTTCTGGAGTTCGCTGACCAACACATCCACATGCCGCCGCTCACTGTATTGATTCCGGATCTCGATCGTCGATACCAGTTGCATACTTAGAGTGATACCAATGTTAAGGGACTACGTGTTGATACACAGTAGTGTGTGCTGCGTTTGTCACACTTATTGAATCAATATGCCTGCTTCTATTCATGACTGAAGTTAGAGGCTATTCAGTGCTTAAATGCGAAGGAACCACCATGGATTTTTTTTCTCATGGTTATGTTTTTTTTTAATATAATATATTCATATATATAGTGCGCAGAATCATGCTTTACTTGAAACAATTTACGTCTGCAAATTCGGTTTGACCACCTCAGTTCCTATGGAAGCAGTATCGAATGGAAGCGTAATGAAGGCCTAGGTATGACCGGAATAAGACCGGACTCCTAGGTGCTTCCGTTTGACTAAGCTGCTCGAAAGTGATTCTCTATTCATCGGAATCACACCATAGCTATACTGAGCGCCAAGCAGACGTTTACAACAATTTAGTGTAGTAAATTATCGGAGTTCTAATTATTATTCATTCAAATGGACATTTTATTTTTAGTTCCTTTAGATGTTTTGGTTCCTTACTGCAGTCTTCTTGTATTTAAGCTTCTGAATCGACGCGAAACACTAAACTTTATCAATTGCAGCGCATATTGATTTATTGTCTTTATTTGTCTCGTCAGTGTTCAGTGTTAATTTTATTGCATTGTGTTTGTCTGAGCTCATACGGAATTTGCGTGTACATGTTCCTTTTGTAGCGCACTTATGGTGCATCTATAAATAAATAAATAAATACACAACAATCATATATGAAGTATGCAGTCGGAAAGAGTTCCAACCTTCGATTACAACTAGGGCCGTGGCTTACAGAGGTGGTGACCACAACACCTTGACACACCGATCCCTGAACAAACACTTTTCGTCAACATCAAACGAGAGGAGCCATTTGGAAACCCCGGCATCGGGTCCATCAGAACGAATAGAAACACAAAAGGGCTCGTTCGAGCAATTCTATGATTGGCAAGACAAAAGGTGTCCTCATAGGGCAGCTGTCTAACCCTGTCCCATATTTTCGCCTCTATGGAAGAACTGCTGCATGCAAATCGCCTCCGCATATCTAGAGATCTGCAAGTGTATCACATTCCTGGAGCTAATACTCGCTATCTATGCGATCGATCTAAGCGCCGAAAAGCGATGAACTTACGCCTCTTTCCACTGAAGATAAAACAAAGCTATCTGTATAATGGTAAAACGCACACGCTTGGAATTTTGCTGCATCAAATCCGCGAAGGAATCCTCGAAGCGTTCGCGAAAGAAGCATCTGAACTACCATTGGCCTAACATCGCGTAATGTATGGTTTATACTTGAGTCGTCGAGTAGTGTGGCAGTAACTACGACCGCGATCGCGACGCCGAAACAAAGGATACATATCGAATTTCAATGAGCGACATGCGTCGCGGACTATGAACAGGATGTAAGAATCACTGACAAAATAATCGCCGCCGGTTAATCGGTACCTACTTGTCCTATGCTGTTGCGGCGTCACACTCTACTCAAGTATAAACCCTGTGTAGCGTACATTTTGCTGATGACAACCAAACATCTAACCGGAACCATCGGCCAATTCCAGAACAGAGGACAAGAACGAAAACGATAGTAAGATAATTCTAGATTTATTAGATTAGTGGAGGATGCAGGATAACGCAAACACTTCGTAAAGTAGGAAATTAATACGATAGGGTGAGATGTCTTCAGCATGATAATCGATAAAAATTTGCAAATAGTGGAACATAGAACGTGTACATAACATGACCGACTGGGAGCAACACCGACGTACTCAGAAAATCACAAGTAGGTAGACGACCGGACGGACAGACGCACGGACGGACGCATGCGAACTCGCCGCCGACCGGATCGCCGAGACATGTAAGACAAATGACAGTCAACCGAAAGCAATCGAGTAGTCTAGTAATAAGGAGAATGAATGGCTGTTCAGACAACTGCTGACAGCGAAAATGACATCGAGGAAGAGCGGACGAATGAATGAATGAATGAATGAACATACCTTACGCAACAGTAATGGCGTTAGGTGCGACGCCGAATGAACGAGCAAAGGAAGCATGTGTAGTGAGAAGGAATCATAGAAGGAAGCGTCCCGATGCGCACTACCAAGGAAAAACCCGAACAAATACTATGCGTCAGACGTTCTACGAATGAACACACACAAAGGAGTTATGAAAGAAGGTGGTGTGGTGATGGCAACGCTGACATGAGTAGAACAGCTATACGTGAATACGGTGAAGAAGCTATGTGCTGTGGCGTGGTCTAGGAAAAGCATCAGAGAACAGGAGACAGCTACGGCCTAGTTCCACCATGGCATTTGCTGTTGCTGTTGTTGCTGCTGCAAACCGCCTGCCTGCTTCCCGTGGTTCGACGACATCCAGTTATTGTGTTGGCTGAAATAGAAGCCGATCATTTCGCAGCAAACCCGAATGACATACGGTGACTTTCAGGTGAGAAAATTGGTCTAGCACCAGTGCCTTCTTGGCAACGGGACAGGGTGAGCAGATCCGTTCGAAGAAACTGAAAGATGGAACACCTAATCAGCACCGAATGGTCTGGATGATTTAATAATAACTCTCCCTCCGACTGAATACTTTTACACAGGCTACCAGAAAAGTAGTAAATACTTGTATGGAAGGAATTTTAAAGGCAAACGTTCGCATCTCGATCAGAAAAAAGCGTCGATACCAGAAAATTAGTAAATATTTGTAAATGGAAGGAATTGTAAAGGCAAGCGTTCACATGTCGATTAGAAAAAAGGCGCTGGCGCTCACACACTGCGAATTGATTAAAAGATTGGGTTCCACCCAGGCCAGCAAAAGTCTCTTCCATCGGGGTAGTTGATTAGTTGATTTGGCACCACTCTTGTCTGGTAAGAATAAAACACTGAATCTTCCATGGGCCGGAACGGCAAGACAGTGTGTAGTCCAAACATGCATTCACGTTCAATCGTGCATTGCTATAAAGCAGAATGCATGGGGCCTCCCAGGCAGGAATTCATCACCACCATTCCTTATCCACGAGCGCTATTCGCCGCAAGTAAGGTTACCATTGAAGCAACTAGTATTAACAGAAAGCACAAGGTCGGCATCATTCGGCGCTTTTATGGAATGCGGCATGCATTCTACCAGACTGTCCAATAATTCCTGCCCGAAAATTTTCAAAATTCTATAATTTTCCTTAGAAGTATTATAATATCAGGCAAGTGTAAAAACCTTCTAGAAGGTTCTCCAGAGTTCCACGCTAGGGGTATATAAGGCGCAGTCGCGGCGTCTAGCTAACAGTACAAGCTAAAATGGACCAAGGTCGAATTCGTACGTTCGTGTACTATGAGTGGCTGCTGGGCAACGACACGGGCACCGCGGTCGCCAACATCTGCAGAGCGTGCAAGGAGGATGCAGTGTCCCAACGCACAGTCAGGCGCTGGTTCAATCGTTTCGAGAGCGGCGACACGAGCCTCGAGGACAGGGAACACCCGCTGAAGATCATGCTCTGCTGCTGGTCACCGCCTCCATCTACACCGATTAGCTCGAGAAACTAGCCGCCGCCATCCGAGAAAAGCGTCCCCGACGGGCCTCGGTCCACCTGCTGCACGACAACGCGCGCCCCCACGTGGCGAAGGAGACCCAGCAGAAGCTGACGACGCTCGGCTGGGAGATGGTTGCCCATCCGCCGTATTCCCCGGACCTCGCCCCCTCCGACTACCACTTGTTCCGCCCGCTGAAGCGCCATTTGGCCGGAAGAAAATTCACCAACTACGACCCTCAAATCCGACATCGCGGGCTTCTTCGAGTCGCAGCCCCCGGAGTTCTGGGCGAAGGGCATCGGCGACCTGCCCAATCGATGGGCCACTGTTGTGGATAACTGTGGTGATTATATTGTCGATCAGACTTGTTTTTCAATAAAGTTGAAAAAAATTAAAAATGGTGAAATTTTCGGACAAGAATTATTGGACAGCCTGGTACTCCAACCTGATATCGTGGATGTGTTATTTATTCTATACAATGAAGTGTGGTGGAGAGTGGATATACAAGTCAGTGTTTCGTCGTCGCCAGACCACTCCGACATCAAGTTACCCACAAGGAAGGCTGAGATGGGCGGTACTCGATCCATGAACCGATTCGGGGAATCGGCGCTTCCTCCCACTGCACTATGCCCACATAATAAACAGCATAGAGAATAAGATGCAAAATAATCGTAGCAAATTATGACCATGAAACTAGGTCAATTGAAAGGCAATAGAAACTCTAGTAAGCTGCACCTTCTGAGTTATGAGTTCCACTAATAAACAAATTTCCACTCATAAGATTGCAGAAGATTTCTAAACTCTTGTGAAGAGTACATCCAAAACGCTGATTTGTCCATTAAAAACTCTTTTATCCGAAACGGATGTAGATCTCTAGAATCAGCAAGAAGCACTTTACGAACGAGAAAAGATAATACATCTTCGTTTGAGATGCTCAACCTTATATGGATACATAGATTTAATAAGGAACAATTATTAGGTGCTTCCAAACAGGCTCAGGCCAGCGTCCCAGATGTATCAAATCTATTACATCTCTGACATTTTAAATCAACAAGGCAAAAGCAGTCGACACAAAACAGAAAAACATAAAAAATGAATAGCGCCTTAGAGAGACTTACCTATTAAACGCCGCGAAAGAAGCGTGTTGAGATGGCTGAATTGGCAGACCTGCAGGTGGCGGCATTTGTGTGTTGTAGTATGGTCTAAGGGATGGTGGTGGAACTGCAGGATTTGCTCCTCCAATGCCTGGTGCACTTTGTGAGGAGACAGCTGAGCCGAAGCCTGGAGGCGGTGCGAATCCACCTCCACCAGGCTGAATGCGAGAGGCATTCAGCGAACGAGCGGCAGAAGGCGATGACGGGTATGCGGACGACGCCTACAATAAGTCACACTAATTCGTGAGTTGGTGTCACTTTCGATGTAGCTAACTCGATGAAACCTTTGGTCAAATAAAAACGCACAGAGAGAACAATGGAATAAAACGACAACTTAGCCTAGAGATGCGTAGCACTATCCAAAAAGTATGTTAAGAATAAGTCTGAGTACTGCTCCTCGGAACATGCGACAGCAAGGGGGTAGGCAGCGTTGGCGTCCTCGCCAACGCACAGTTGCGGCCTCAGTACAGAACAGAACAACGAGGAGTAGCATGTTTATTCAAGCTATTCCCCTTATATACTCCGGTCTACCTCTTATCCTTCTTCCATCATCCTATCACTCTCCTCTCAACCACACCCGCTCTCATTCCTTACTCCACACATCCCCGTACTGACCACTCCGGTCACTCAGGGCGCCTCAGGGTAGAGGTTCGGATACCCCCTACTTCCTCCACCCTCAATTCAATTCATCTGCCCTTGCAATCATATTAGTTCTTGATCTCTTAATTCTGCACATTCTTATTCTTTCATTCGCTCTGTTTCCTTCCGTTTGCGGTTTGATCTCCGCACTTTCTCTTTCTCCGCGGCCTACACGTTCTTTTATCTGGTCAGCGTGCACCTTACGCTGTCCAGTTCCAATAATCACCTCATACGTACTTGCTCCACAAGTCTTCATAATTACCCCAGGAATCCACCTGACACCTGTATTGCTACAATTTCGCACATATACTTCCGGTCCACTTCAATATTTCCGCTCCTTTTTACCTCTATCGTAGTGCTCCTTTATCTTCAACGCATATTTATTCATAAACTTCTCGTTTTCAGATCTAACAATGTCTAATGTTGTCCTAAGATTACGCCTACTAGCATTTCTGCTGGCAATTTCTCAGTCTCTACGTGTGGGGTTACTCGGTATTCAAAGCTCTCATTCCTTACTCCCCCGCACGCACAAGAGAGAAGACCAAAAAATTCAGGAAATCACATAATGACCGTCATTTGGAATCTCCACACTCCTTTTTCGGCCTTGGAGGACATACCGTCATGGATGACACTAAAGAGAAATAGGCGCTCCGTATACCACCTCCACGACAGTGCTAAGGAGCCAAAAGCGTTATTTCTTCCACCAAGGTGGCTCTCTTCCAAGGTGGATACTTCTTTTGCTAGACCGAACTTTCCATCATTCCGGAGTTTCACAAACGGAAATCAACTGCATTGGAATAGCAAAAAGAAAAAAGAGGATGTTAACTGATAAAAAGGTAATAAACGAATGGCTTCGCCAAGTATCACACCGAAAGTAAGCGAGTGTATGAATGTATATAAACGAACACCCACATGGGCAATGTTGAAATCGCCATTTTGATGGTGTCCGAAGGAGCTGTTCAGCAGCGAGTTGAGTGATTCATACTCATTGCTGGCAGCCTGTAAAGGCAGCTTTTTAAGGGAAAAATGTGCTCAATGAAAAATTATAGCATCGATGAAATTTCTTACTACATTGGCCACAAAATATGAATAGCAATATCATGAGAAGGCTTCAAATAGCATCGCTAAGCGCTTTATCTAATTCTTAAATCAAGTATCGAACATAAGAAAATGCTCACCTGATACGGGTTAGAATACGCCGATTTCATGGAAGGAGCTGATGAGGAGCTAGCCGCACCAGCCGAAGTAGTCGACAAGTGGCCCATTCCAATGATAGCCGGGTCGGTGTACGACGGAGAAGGATAGTATGACTGAGCTGGCGGCACGGGCGTTGAGGCGACGCCTTGCTGCTGGATCAACAGCTGCGCAGCCAGCTGAATCAACCGATTTTACAAAGTGAACATATCCACGGCGGGTCAAGAGCAATTACCTGATTGAAGAGCATGTTGTTCTCCGGCTGGTTCGAACTAGAGCTGTAAGGGCGCGGCATCGCAGAGCTGGCAGACGACGAAACGCCTACCGACTGTGAGGGAACGCTTGGAATGCGTGCCTAAAATGTTCATCAGTTTTTAGCTGCACTCGGTGTCATAAGTAATTTTTAAAGATGCTGGTCTCATTGACGCTGCAGAGCTTCTCCATGATCGAATTCTACGCATGAGGTTCACACCTCTTCGAAAAAATGGCGTTCATTTCTAAGTATACAAAAGCTGGCCCAGAAACATAAACGGTCTCTCAATGGTCATAAACTTCACAGCAATTCACTACAGCAGACATCCTTAGCCCATACTAAAACACAGAAAAGTGGAAATTTTTGAACCTCGCATGAATATTGCGGTACTTGCAACTGCAACTGCGCAGCAAAATGCCAATTTTTAGAGACCTTATTGAAACCTTACCATGAACAGTACAAGCCAAACCAAAAATAGACTGTCTACATAGTCTTTAGAGGTATGCTGAAACACTACGGGTGGCTCATAGTTTTCTAAGGAACAAAAGGTAATTAATATAGAATCGTTTTTCAAAACAAAAACTAAGGTGGAAAAACCCGAAATAAATGCAATTTCGAGCACGAGCTGAACCATCGGCATTGTAATAGGATGGGTCATCCAGAACGCAACGTGTATATGTAAAGCACAAGGAATTTTTAATTTTGTTGCGAAATACGTTTCGTCGTTAAATTCAATTTCCAACGGCACAATGCCGTTCTTAAACATGGCCATATCGAAGTAGCAGTCAAAAACATCTGCGTGTTCAAGAGTTCGTAAAGTGACAATTAGACCCTCAAGCAATCACAGAAAGTTGATGTAGACGTGTCATTGGGATAAGGGGAAGGAACGCACGCTCGTTCTCAACCACCAACCAACTGCTCTAAAATCATGAACAATACCTGCGGTCTAGCGTACAAAGGCACAGATTTCGCAGACGAAACAGGCCACTCATTGCACGAAGGGCTTGTCACAAATGTTGTTCCAGACTGATGAGTTCCCGTGATTTGCTGATTTGATGAAACATTAGCGGTCGTCTTGGCAGGAGGCGAACTCATGAACAAGTTGTCATGTGGGACACCAGCCCAATCCGTGGACTAAAATGATAGAAACGAATGGAATGGGAACAAAAAAGATAGTGGATAAGACAACAAACCGAGCTGCGGATGTTCAGATTCGCAAAGTTGTTCAGTAGCACCTGATTGCCCCACGCTTGTTCTTGCGACGACTGGTCCTGCTTTCCCGTTCCCCATATCTGAAAGTTTGATGAGAAAGCCAAGAAATCAAAACGACTCAGGGCGAACGTCAAAGGCGTTTGGACTTAAGTACCTCTGCGAGCTTGGCACGAGTAGTTTCGTCCAAGAAATGCATGGACGTCAGGTCGTTTTCGGCTCCAGTTGGAATGTTCAGAACATCGGCATTGGAGCGCTTAGCCGCGTGAGCATTGGCGCCGTTAGTGTCATTCAGTGGCAGCATAGCTGCATCAACGGCCGACGACTCCGCAGCCAACGAGCTCTTCAGCGGACTCACAGCTGCCTTTACGGAAGCAGCAGCTAAATGTGAAAAAATGAGAGCAAGGAAGGTGAACAGAGATCTTAAAGATATTTAAAGTGAGCAGAGACCTAGACCAAACTCATGGTTTATAGAATTTAATTCAGCACACAGACGGTAGAGTTCAAGACCTACACAATGAAACATCGGAAACGAGTGACGAGAAACCTGGCGGTGGTAGTATAGGAGCTGGAGATGATCCCATCATGCTATGACCCAACGGATCTGTGACAATATGGCTAGGCGGAGGAGTTGACGATACAGACGACGGAACGGAAGACAGAATCGCTTGTTCGGTTGGTATCGAAGAGCCTGTAAAAACTCTGATAAAGAAAGATTTAAAAAAATATATAATCAAGCTACAAAGGGAATTGGTGGCCTCAGTTTCATATACTGCGGATCACCATCGTCATCGATGTAAACTCACTCGATGACGTCTGAACACTAGGCGACCTATACCCGGGCGCTTTCCTTGGCAGCTCCTTATCCATGGACAACGACGAGTTCGAAGAGCCAGTTGGCACAGAGAGGGCTGCAGCTGCTCCTGCACTCGGCGTCTTGGTAGCAAAAGACGAAGAGAGCGATGCCGTAGCAGCTTGGTTGGTTTTCATGGATGTAGAAGAGTCGCTACAGTAAAGCGCTACGTTCCTCAACAGTGAATTCGCCGACGTAGATGCGACAGACGACGAAAAAGTGTCCGTAGAGCTTGGTGGAGCAGGGCAGCTCTCCTTTGTCGAATTGCAAGCTGAATGTAGAATCTCCGTCTAATTGAAAGCATTTTTGACTGAAAACAGTGTCGAAGAACTTACAACTCATAGCTAATTGTTGTTGCTGTTGCTGTTCGCGCTGACGCGCAGCCATCCTTTGTTGCCAGACATTCGTTGTCACCGGTGGTACGCTGATGGGTTTCGTGGAAGTGGCGCTTGCCGACGAAACCGTTGCCGTCATCCTGCTGTCGTGCAAAACACCTATGCGAGATCCGTCCGAAGGCGTCGTTGAAGAAGCGTTGCCACGAAGAACCTTAACAAAATGGTTGTATCAACAACAAGGGAAACGGATTGAAGGAGCTAATCAATGAAGGATACTTTTATGACCTTATGCAAACACTCATAGTCAGAGGAGAACGAAAGCCATGGACAAACGCGCAATCGTGACTGACCACACTCTGTGATACCTCACAAAAATGAAAAGTAGCGCTTATAGTCCGCGACGAAACGTCTACATCTCCCGTGAAAAGCATATGAAGCCAAGCGATCGCCCAGCAGAAATCTATTTATGCATTTCACCTCGATGCACTTTTTTAATTACCCGCACGACCAGCCGTCGACGTCGCAAACTATGAAATTGTCTGTAGATCGAGCAGTGGTCGCCAAACCCTTCGTCCCTTTCCCGAGAACAAGGAAGAAGGTCTCCGATAATGTAAAAAAAATGTTGCTCTCAAAGACAAGCAGCTGAAGAAAATGTGAAAATACAGAAACACAATGCGGAAAAGAAAGAACTATTCAAGACCAACCTGTCTGATGACGTCGGTTACCGAGATTTCGTGGTCTGTTATGAGCCCGTTGATCATCAACGTCGCATTTCTGAAAATCAATGTCATAAAAAGTAAAGCTGCTCTCGAATCACCGTGACATGCTCAAGTAAAAACCGATTGCTTCATGAACACGCGATATTTGAAGGCACAGCTGAGTTATATCATTTACTAAAAGTAAGTGTTTTTTTTTCGAGCTGAGTTATCTCATTTTCTAATAGTAAAAAGGCCACTGTTATGACCAGGGATGTGCGGAAAATTTTCTGGAAAAAGCGAAAGACGAAAGGCGGAACGGAAACGTTCAAAAATGGCCGGAAACCGGAATACGAAACCCGGAAACGGAAATAACACATACTCGCCATTTTTTCAAAAATCGCATCTGAAACGGCGTTAGAAGCGGCTTCTATTGCACCTTTTCTTGCCTAGAACTTTCCGAACAGCAGAACCTCCCATAGTTTAATGCTCACCCTCATCATTACATAACATAACGAAGCATGAATTCATAATATTGATATGATAACCTTTTAGCTATGGCTAGAGCAATAAACAAAAACAAATTCAGGGTCTTATCTCATTATTTCTCACCATTTCAGCATGCAGCCTTTCCATATCTAGTTCCTGCGACGGGTTTTTCACTGACTTTTTTGATGCTGATATTTTTTGAACGGTAGATTTAACAGACTTAATCACTTGAGGTTACTTACAGACCCGCATTAAAAGAAAACTGACTCGGGTGAAGTCTAAAACTGGAGTAGCCACCTAGATCATTTTCCGACGACCAGGAAAGAGATTCCTTTCAACACTTTTAGAAACCTGTGGCATCACGGACGATTTGTGAATGCAGAGATATCTGTATACTCAACATTAGCAGTTACCTTGTAGTCACCAAAACCAAAACTCACGATCAGAATCCATTCTAGGATCCAAGATGATAACTGGATGACTGATTGGTCATGGTGGGTCCACACTTCTACAGAAATATTCAATCTGTGCCCGCCTAGAAACGCTACGCCCAAAATGACACAGCTGGACAGTTCCTAAATGCTTTTCGTTTTGTGTCAGAATTCAATAAGTCACCATAGTCAGTCAAAATAACAGCGCATGGTAGATATCTATTTTAGATATTCGTGACATTTCATTAAAAAATGAATCGCATAACTCCATTTGGATGAATATCACGCCTAACGAAATTAAAAATTGAAATTTGCACCTTTGATCAGGAACACTGATGTAATGTTGGAGCAGACAACCACATGCCACAACCTTCACTGAATCCTTTGCTTCATGATAACGCTTTATATGCATGCAGTGTTTTTGTTGCTATTTTTAACTACTGTTTGGATCAAGAGTTTTATGATCATTCAAATGTTGAGTGCATTTTCTCAGCATACAATCCATACATAGCCTTTGTGGCGCATTAATTTTGCCCTGCACCCAGCCGTTGCCATTTTTAAGTGCTTTTTTGGTAGTCTAACCAATTTCAAGAATATCAATATTAATAATAATAATAGAATCTTAATAATAAGAATATTAGGGTTGTTAAACAGTATTTCTCTCACAATTTTATTTAGGAGCACGTTTTTAATTGATAAGTTGATTGTGTTCAATAGAAAACTAGTGTGGAACAGTGCTCATTTCCGTTTCCGCCTTCCGGCCCAAAAACAGACGGAACACGGAACGGAACGGAAGAGCCCAAAATGGCCGGAAACCGGAATTCGGAACACGGAAACGGAAATTCCGCACATCCCTGGTTATGACATTCGCTAGATGGCATGATGACGGAACCGAAGCTCAAAGAGTTTCAACGGGTGGCCCCCATTTGAAGTCGAAACTACTAGAACGTTAGCGAACAACAAAGCAGAAGAAAAAGAAGGCCGTTGTTAAAAAATGTAGTCCTTCTCCTTGTGGACTGAGAAGAAAAATCCTTAGGCCAAAACACAAGGGATCCTGAACGCGTGTGCGTGGAAAACAAGCGATTCCTTGGCAGGCTACAACAGTAGCAAATGGGCTTCTTTACAAGATTATTTTACAAACGACTTTGACTGTATGGTACCTTTCCACATCGCAATATTGTGCCGTACGAGGTTTCCAGGTGGAGCTTTTTAATCAGCAGCAGCCAACTTTCAACGTTCCGTCGTCACCACAGGCGAATTTTTTCCGCTACGGTAGTCAAGCACAGGATCAACCAGGCCCTAAGCGGTGAACCTTATTCGTCTCTGAAGACGACGGAACCTCGAAACGTCAGGCCTTTCAGAATAAAAATAACCACCTAGAAGTCGTATGTGGAACAACACAATACTAGCTGTAAGATGGAGCGTTAGGCGCCTTTTATACTCCCGCCGCGCAGCGGCGCGTCAATTCGGGACGCGGCGCGGCCAGTCGCGCCGCGCCCGAATTTGACGCGCCGCTACGCGATTGTAGTTAGAAAAGGGCGCGTCGACCAACTTCTACGTACTACGTTCCGTGCGCCACAAAGGACGACGGAGGAGACGGTCCATGAGTCACTGAAGAATCAAGACAGAAAGGATTTGTCTGGCCGGTCAGCGGAATGCATCTGGCTAATGTTAGTGGTGAGATTCCAGTGGGGAGCGACGAATCCTCTCTTAAAGCTGGGGTCAAAGTCGTCTGCTCAACCTATGGATGAAATTATTGACAGTGGCATTGAGTCAAGTCCCCTGCAATGTAAATGACACTAAACGGCTTGATTTTGCAACATGTACGGGTTCAAAAGTAAAATTGTTGGAAAATACTCATTGTCGAAAATCGCTCAGAATTCTTTCTCATATTGCCATTCCAGGATCATTGTTCACTGAACATACCTTTAGCGTAGTAGGTAAAACTTCGTGAATGTCTACAGATCTCCATTCCCTTCCTAGGTTGCGAAAGGTACGGGTGACTAGGGTAATGGTCACCGAAAACAGATGTCAGATTCGTGATCAGCACCCTAAATAACCCCCCCCCCCCCGGAGAAATTTGGTCAAAAAACCTTTTCGACCTCTAGACGACCTCTGGAGTCCTGAAAGTACAATAGCGCCATAATTTTGCTACACCTTCTTTGTTTTGTTAGTTGAGGAGCCAAAACAAAGAGGACATAGCAAAATGACTCATCTCGGTGGTGAATCTCCCACTCCACATCGGGTGTGCCGCAGCTGATCGCGCCGCGCCGCGTCCTTCTCTCCAGCGGCGCGATTCGCCGAATACCGTAACCCGAAATTCCGTCAAATGTGGTGTTTTGAGGCGGCGAAGTATGAATGCGATGCGGCGCCGCCGGGCGGCGCGAAAAATCGATAGCTATGTCAACCATCGCGCCGCGCCGCTGCGCGGCGGGAGTACAAAAGGCGCCTTATGCGGAATACTGCAGAAATCCTAAGCTTCTAGCCATGTCTAGGTGTCTCAGGCAGAGAAATTATCAAAATTCGGCGAGTGACTGTACGAAATCTGGTATTTGCCTTGTTAAGATGCAGTGTTTACCTTTGGCCAAAATTGTCATACACCTTTATTCCGGCTTACGTGCCTAAACACTGCCACTCAACAAGCACTACGTCGAGATTTACTGTGGGTGGGATATTTGACATTTACCGTTTACTGACAGAATCTTGAAGATATAATTCCCAATTGTTACCCTCATCGGAAGAGAACTAAACACCCAGCGAACATTGATTCTCATAAGGTTTCTAGATGAGAAGACTTAAATACCTCGGGCCTTAAATTAAAGGCACATTTCTACAGAAGCTTCGAAAAATGTAACGTTTTATTTCAATTTTTAAACCCTTTTTCAAAACAGTTTTAATTTAAATATACAGCACGACACGCTTAAAGACAGATGTGTTAAAGTAAAGGGTTCGAACACTCGATAAAATATGACTGAATCAAATGGAACTAAAAGAAGCGAAAGTAACATAAAAATTTGAAAGCCGCTAAAAACCGTAAGAAACGAAACGTTTATAGAACTTTTTCGGTCACTGAAAATCACGCTTTTATTAATCTTTTAAGAGATCACGTTTACAACATTTAAGGAAAACACCACTGGCTATTGAAAAATTACGGAAAATGATTTGCTTCGAGAATAAAATCAAAAATCGACGAAAGGAATACGGGGTGTCGTACGTCAAAATAACCTTTCGACATCTAATTTTACAACAAGATCCCTTGAGTTCATCCATCGTTCGCTAAATTTATTGCTCAACGTTAAGACTTTTTTCATTCATCCGGGATAGTGAACCGTGATTTGCGATTTTTCTCTACGTAGTTATTCCTTTGTTTTCTCGAAATTTTATCTTTGTGTCGGCTCCGACACTCATAATAAATAAATGAATAAATTTCCTGCTGAATCTAATCGCAGGGGTTTGGCTAAGTAAGCAATGAAATCAACTCATTGTCTACGATCAGAGCAAATTTGTCTTCTCTTTCAATGAACAAAAAATTCCCAGCCAAGTTTCAACCTCACACCAACTAAAAGGCCTAGATTTTCACGAAAAGTCTTCAGAATTAAGGAGAATGAAGTCGACGGAACTTCGAGAGCAGAGCCGCGCCGAACCTGCGCAGGCGCCACCACAACAGAAGGCGCGCGACGGCGGCGGCGCCAGTCGATGCGGTGGCGGCGACAAGCTGCGCTACATGGTGCTCGGCGAGTATCTTGGAGCCTCGCTCGCTTGCTTAACTAGGAGCCCCGTTCACAAGCTGCCCGCACGAGACTACTCATCGATCCACGCAAATGCTCCCTCTCTCGCTCCACACGACCGCCACCCTCTCGCGCTTCATAACCCGCCTAGCCTCCAACGGTCACGTGACACAATCATCCACATTTGCCCGAATCCCTGCCCTTCCTCAGCTCTAGTGAACAAACGCAATTCCGGCACAGAAATAACTGCGGATTCTGCTGCTAGACTACCTATAACTTGGCCTTCAGAATAGCTTGGTCAATGATGCATACGTTTCGAACGTCCACACTCTATTTTAAAGCAAGCTTCGAGAAACACCCAATATCTGAAATTGCTCCAATTTTTGAGTCTTTTCACAATGTTTAAAGTGTGAACCTGAGGCATTCTCCTCCAAAAATTTGAAAGCAGCCTTGGAGCCCCAGAGAGCATTCGAATGAGCTGCATGAAGTAAATGATAATCAGTTTAACAGCAGACTACTACTTACTACTTATTGAAGGCTAGAGCCGGGAAGAACAAGGAGTAGGTAGCTTGGCGGCATACGCTATCGAGACCTTCAGACAAAGGAATATAGTGGTGGCAACGCCAGAAAAGGACTTTCGGTGGCGTGAATTCGCCGTGAGGTAGCCCGTAGTGCAGACAGAGGTGTCGACTGTTGCTTGCTCTCCAAATACATTGAAGGTCTCCAACCGAGCGCTGGCGCTTCCAGCGTCCGTGAATTGCCACCAAACCTGACAGCAATGTATAATCCTTGGTCACGATCTACGTAGGATTGGCTCCCGCAGCTCACCATAAATAGATCGACTAACTTCGACCTTCATCCCTTACATTTCGTTTACGTTTCAATAAAATTAGAATGGTGGAAGCGCTCTTCAAATCTCCTCTGTGATCCGACTAAACAGCAGTCAACTCTTTAGAAGGTTCTTTGTTATATTGTTAACTACCTCGAAGGAAGACGTTTACCACAACAATAACTTCGGTGAACAGGTGCATGTACAAGCCTCAACAGCACTTCACAAAACGGATTCTCATACAAAAACTGCTGTTCCTTATTCGACCATAACTGTGCGCTAAGGCTCCTCAGGGTGCGTGGTCGCGCAGTCGGAGGAAGCATCAACTGTTGCATGTACCTCGCCTGCGTCAATCGAGATTTTTAGTTCGGATCCCGCCAGGTGAAACCAGGCCTTCCAACCTCCAGAAACGAAGAATTGGGGCCAGTCTTGTCTGCGAAGAATAAGCCACTGACTTTCTCATCGACTGACCATCGACTGACCATGTATAGGCCGAATACGCATTCAACTTGCCTCTACTATATCCCGTAGAACTAGGACTGCGAGGAGCAACCCACGAAGGCATTGATCACTTCGTCGTTTGTTCTTATTTCTTTTTTTTTTTTTGGAAAGTAGCCGGTGAACAAATGTTTTTTCTTCCCAGATATGCTTGGTACCTAGTCACCGACGCAGGAAAGATGGAAGGCGTCGTTGACATAGAGCCAAAAATTCTGCTTCGTGAAACACGCGAAAGCTTGTTTTTCCCGCAACTGCGCTGATATATTGGGTTGGTGCATAATTTTTGTCCACATTTGGCTTATTCAGAATTTCTTAAGGACACCTTGGGTAATTCTTGGGATGTCTACAATATCCCGTAGTGGATTCTATTTAGAAGCTCCGAAGAGACGTGTACATAAGCGCGCGTGAGCGAGCCCATGGACAAATTTTGAATAAAATGGATCAGCGTAGCTCTAGCCATTTACTTCTACGAGCAAAAACTTGGCACCAGTTCGAAGGACGCTGCCGACCGGATTAACACTGCCGTTGGGCCCGGTATGACTACTGAACGCACTGTCAATGAATAAAAAAACTTTTAAATAGAAAAAAATGAAAAAGGAATAGAACTCTTTTTTGGATTCACAACGCATGATTTACTGGGACCTGTTGGACTGCAATCACTTTCAATGTCGACGTCTACACAAAACAGCTCCAGAAATTGGCTGGTGCTTTAAAGTAAAAACGACCGAGACCTCTCGAAGCCTCCCTACTCCTCGACAACGCGAGACAACATACGAATAAGTTAACTCGCGATTTCCTAGAGAAGATTAGCTGCACGACAGTTCCTCATCCACAATGCAGTCCTGTCATGGCACCGTCAGACCACTACCTCATCAGAGCCCTGGATAATTGCGACCGTCTAAAAATGATATTCCCCTTTTTTGACCCTCAGCCTTGTTCTTCCTGAAGCAAGGTCACTGAACCTCGCCTACGAAATGGCTTGCTATAGTCGTCGCTAACGGTGATTGTATTGTTGATGGATGATGTTTTGTTAAAGAAAAAGAAAACTTTAAGACCATGCTCTTTTATGGACAAAAATTAATCACCAACCTAATAGTTTATGGTGATCATGTGGTGACTAAAATGAGTCATTATTATTAGATCAACCCCAACTGGTATTCATTGGCCCTAACGCCGTGCTTTGAAATTTGAAAAAATGAAGCACCCACGTTTGTCACCATTCGACATCCGCAGCTCTACTCTTGGAGCAGCCTGCCCTCTTTTCCGAATAGCCCTTCCGAAATCCACACAAGCACAGGGACACAGAAAAGTAACGTTCTCCAATATCGAAACAATATTTCTACCGAATGCAGCAACAATAAACTGGTACTAAAGCGCTGAAGTTAGGATAACATGTAGAATGAAGGCCGTCTACAATGTTCGGATTTGCATAGCAATGTCTTCGCAAATAAGGTTTGCTACAACGAGATCTTTGGTGAATGGATATAACCGACCATCAAAACACTATCTACCATCTCGAGTTTCTTCTTTTGAGTGGCTAAAATCGACAGTATAGCAACGGCAGTAAACTCGGCGAAGCTTCGTAACACGTAAAAATCCAGTAAGGCTGATCAAAGTATTGGCAGAAACCATAAGAACCAAACGTTTTACATTGCATTTAAAATCTGCACGCACGGAGGAACAGAGCGTCGCTCTGCTGATCAAGGAAGTCCGTTAGTGAGGATACATTCACGAAAGGAGAAGATCCGTTCCAATGCGTCACTCTCACTCTCATGCACGTCTAACGCACCACAATCCCATGAATCGTTACGTGACATGTTGTCAGATTTTACAACTGAGGACCGAAGAGACCAATCAACTAAGGGGAGCTAATGCAACTTTTTGCCTTGTTTCCTTCAGCGTTGGAAAGTAACCCTTATCCGCACAAGAGCTTTCGCGACCAAAGCTATTCAACGAAGGCCTCCATCGACAAAACTCACCGCACAGTATCCTGCGTTCCGCGGATGCAAATCTGCCGATCGTGCTGATCGCGTCGAACGGCCGACTGCTTCTCCACCTCGATCGAGGCGCCGGTTGCTTCGCGAATAGCGTTGATATTCGCACCACCTCTTCCTATCACTCGAGCGATCACACTGCTGCATACGCTGAGTGTTGTCGATCGACGCCGCGACTAAAAACGACGCGCCTCGGTTTCAGATTTCACTCGTCTACCGACACTCAACGATGAACATACCAATTCCACGTCTTTCCAGCCGCTGTAGTTGTCATCCAGATAAAAATCTTTCCCGACCGCAGTAATCACACCAGCGGACATTTTCGGCTTGCTTGGCTGCAATCAAGACAGCATTAATGGGGTGCTAAACAACGGGGTGCAGTTGCATCTTTAACAAAACCCCTACAGCTTTCGTCTTCTTGCTCGCCTTCACCCACTCCTCAGTGGTCACCAGTGTTTTTGCAGCGAGAACCGGAGATGGAGCGACTTTTGACTGTGCTGCATTGTTAGCCGCCTGAGCCGCCGCTGACAGCTGACCGTTCGAACCTTAGTGAGTTCATTAGTCAGCAATTAATCGGTAATGAGTAAAATGAAAGCTGAACGACTTACTTTTACCACTTTCGTTGCGGTTTCGTCGATTCGCTGAACGCTTCTGCTGCCGGCTCATTGCCGGATTCGGTCGTTCCGGAGTGACACAGATCACAAGCGGCTCCTCAACTGTGCGCATTTCCGGAACTCGGTCGTTGGCCTGAATGGAAAGCTATTTCACTGCTCTGGAAACTCGAGATGACATCATCTTATATCATACTAATAGCAGCTAAGAACCTACCATGGGAGCGGCTTTTGTGAAAGACTGTTCCTTCTTCACAGCTACGGAATCAGATCCATCGTCAGAGTAATCCTTAATTAGCAGTAAAAATACAAGGGTGTGCACCAATAAGGCTATGATGTCCTTCTCTATTACTGTAACAGAAAGCTTACCAACACTAAAAAATTGTAAAATTCACCGAAGTAGCTGAAAGAGAAAAATGGCGCCTCAAAAAAAGTGATATTCACTGCTGGCCATGAATTTCTCATCCTGTCAACGTTTTACACCCTATTTCGAAAGCATGTGGTAAGTATTTCCTCAGCGGACAAATACGCCCGGGAGAAGATTTCAAAAACAGGAGAGCTCAAACCGCCTGGCTTGTTACATGGTGTTCCAAGATAACGTGAAGTTTTGACGTTCTCCCAATCCAAAGCATCGATCTGCAGCATGGTGGAAATAGCGCAATTTTGTTGTGTGTATCTTTCAGTCTGTGTTCTAATTTTTAAAGTTCTATTTTCTCCCAATTACGGTTTTTCTCAAGATGTCAAGTCATCGCACTGCGATTTTGGAGCTTCATCTCGAGTAGGAGGTCAAGGAACACGCCAATGCGACGTCGTTAACCTGCTCGGTCGACTGTCTCCACAGAAACTCGTCGATGTAGGAAGCTTAACCATGAAGGTGGCCGTCCACGACAAGGAAGTAACCGCACTGTCAATACGCTGCAGATCCGGAAAATCATCGAAAAGAAAAAATCCCAAATTTGAGGGTCTCCTGAGAAAAGTCACCCATGATTTCTGTGGCAGTCGGACATCAGTGTACCGAATAGCTAGAAAGAAACGCGGACCCGAGCCATACAAGTCCCATAAAGTCCAGCTTCTGATGGACAAGAATATGCGCGAACGCCTCCATCGATGCCGCCAGCAAGCTGCGGGGTGCAGTGAGAGCGATCATTGTTCAGCTGTTCATCGTGGAGTAGGAGCACGGCAAGATCTGATCTGGGCTCCAGTTACCGTTGCCATCGCCGAACATCGTCAAAATCAGCAGGCGCTCATGGTTTGGGGTGGAATCTACACCAACGAAAAGACCTAGTTGTTTTTGTGGACGAGTGAGTAAAAAATAAATCAAGTTTTGTACCGACGGGACATCTTCTGTGGTACTTTTCTGGTCCCAGCAGCAGTTCAACAATGCGCTGTGGACGTTTCAAGAAGACTCAATCCCTGCACACAGGGCGAAAAGCACGCAAGCACGGTGCAAGGTCAACTTTCGGGAATTCGTTATGTCGGCGGAATGGCCACCGCACTCCCCGAATCTGAATCCGACGAACGACAACGCGTGGTTCATTTTGAAGGCCAAGGTCCATGCCAAGCGCCACCGCAACCTGTAGGCCCAGAAGACACCTGTGCGCTGGGAGTCGGAACGACTACCTCCAGATGACCTGCGGCCCATCGCCAAAAACTTCAAGCATTTTGACTTCTGTATTCGCGCCAAGGGGGGACCACTTCGAAACCAGACTAATATAGCGTTGCCTAGTGTCTATGTCGATGTTATCTATTAGGTTGTCCCACACGGAATGTCACATACATTGTGGTCTTAATTTCACAGCTATTCGCATCGGTCGTGAACTCAATTAGTGCTATTTTTTCGCGGCGTTTCATCTTCTACATTTCCTATTCTTCCTACATTATTCCCTCATCGGTTTCAGAAATTATAGTCTTCAGACTACAATGGAGAAGAAAATGGTTGTGCGAGCGTGCCTGCTCTACGAGTTTAAATTGAAGAAATGCGCTGCGGAATCTCATCGTTCATTGGAAGCTGCACTTAGCGAAGATGTCGTTTTCAAAAGACAATGCGAGCGGTGGTTTCAACGTCTTGCTGCCGGTGACGAAAGTCTTGAAGACGAAGAGCATGGGAAACAGGCGATTGTCCTGGATAGCGACCTTTCACGGACTGCCTTGAAGCTGATCCGACAAGATCGGAGCCGGAGCTTGCAGTAGAGCTTGTCTGCAACAAATCCTACTTCAAATCCTGCCCCAAATTTAAATCCAAACAGAGTTGACGTGCCCTCCCCCAACTTGATGAATGATAATGCGAAGCCTCATGCCGCAAAAGTTGTTCAGTATAAAATCAAGAAACTTGGTTGGACCGTTTTGCCTCATCCGCTGTACAGCCCTATTGCCCCATCCGACTATCACATATTCCGCTCGATGCAGCACGCCTTAGACGGGAAAATGTTCACTGACTACGATGAAATCCGGATTTGGGTGACCAACTTTCTCGATCCGCGGCCACACATTTCTTTCAAGACGGGATCCAATCTTTGCGTGCACGTTGGACAAAGATTGCTTACAATTGTGAAGTACATAATTACCAAAATAGGCTTGGTTTTAATTGCTTTGTATGAATATAACTTTTTGGTCTGAAGCGACATTCCGTGTGGGACCCTAATATATTAGGTTGTCCCATAAGTCTTCGCCGTTTTTTTTCAACGATTCACTGCAGATTTCGCCGGCGGTCTCCTGCATAGCGCTACATAGCTTTCGAAAGAGAATGATTTGCTCTATCAGAACATGTATTGCACTTCTTTTTTCATCATGAATTCTGCCAATTTTTAGGTCGTTGAAGTGAAAAGTGAAAAAGTAGCCATTTGCGCACTTGTTCTCTCCGCTTAGGTTTGTAACTTTTTTGTGCAGTTTTTTACAGCATTTGGAAGACAATGTTCTGTACTACAAGAATGTGTGTTAGTGCTATTTGCTCATTTGTCCTTTATTGATTTTTAGGTCACCAAATTGGTACGTCCGAAGGAGGATGGTTATTTTTCCCGACAGCTCCTGCTCTGTGGTTGGACTTTTTGGGTTGGCGTTATGTTATTCGAAAGAGAATGTCTTGCTCTATAAGAATATGTGTTGCGTTTATTGATTTCAATTGAAAATCAACAAAATGCCAAAAAGAGAAAAATCGTCTTCACCAACAACTCCTTCTCCTTCTTCAGTTGTTGATATTCGACAGAAATCAGCGGGAGCCAATAAACGCGACACAAATTCTTACTGAGCAAGACATCCTCTTCCAAACGACATATAACACCATGCAAAAAAGTTCAACCACAGAACCGGAGTTTTGTAAAAATTCGGACGGAAAAGTCGGAATTCCCAATTTGATGGCCTAAAAATAGATAAAGGGCAAGTGAGAAAATAGGACCAACGCGTATTCTTGTAGTACAGAACATTGTCTTCCAAGTGCTATAAAAAACTGCGCAAAAAAGTTACAAAACTAAGCGTAGAGAACAAGTGCGCAAATGGCTACTTTTTCACTTTTCACTTCAACGACCTAAAAATTTACAAAATTCATGATGAAAAAAGAAATGCAATACATGCTCTGATAGAGCAAATCATTCTCTTTTGAACGCTATGCAGCGCTATGCAAGAGACCGCCGGCGAAATCTGCAGTGAATCGTTGAAAAAAAAACGGCGGGGACTTATGGGACAACCTAATATATTGTTTTGTAAAGCTGTCTGTTGTTTCACAATTATAATTAAAAACCTTCTTCATGTTATTTTGGAACACTCTGTAAATACCTAAGACTACGAAATGTACCCGTCGAGCGCTCTCAATGTTCACTCGATCGATAGTGTAAACGTCTATGTTACTGCAGTGCAGTTTCAATAAATGATCGCGCATATCTCTGTCCATAGCTTTACCGAACATTATTTGATATAAAAATTTTACTGCTCTGCATTAGTTACAAAGCACTAAGGCAAAAGTGGCGTTTTGAGGTCAACTAAAAAAGGGTACTCCTATTAAGCCCCCAAACTTTTCCGAAAACCAATGAAGCTCGAGATTTAGGCGACAATGTTACCAGTGAATTATGTTTTTCTCAACATTGCAGAGTTTTGGTGAAAAAAGCCAATTTTCATGTACACAACCTCTTCAGGGCTTTGAAATCAAACCTCCCTGAAGTTTATATACGTGCTTATAAGACCTATGTGCGACCCATTGTGGAATCGGGCACAATAGTATTTAATCCGAAGAAAAACACTGACCTTTTGGAAAGTATTCAAAACAGGTTCACTAGGAAACTCATGATGAGGTGTTATTAGATGAACTACAGCCTAATACCTCGTGTTCCTCAACGATCTCTGTTTTTTGGTCTTTCGTCACTGAGAAAGAGAAGAAGAACCGCCGACCTTCTCATGATGTACAAAATCCTTGCCAACAAGCTTTCCATCAACGCGCTAGAATTTTTTGATGGAACGCTGAGTAGATCCGTAAGAGGAAAGCTCAAACTTCGAACCTCCATAGTAAGGACGCGAGTTAGGTCAGACTTCTTAACGTACAGGATCCTGAAGGATTTTAATTTGCTGCTTGGGAGATACAATGATCTGGCGAGTCTGTCTGCGCGTACCTGTAGAATGTATATTGCTTGACAAATATTTGTATAAATACTGTGCTATATGAGACGTGTTGATAACGGTGCACAAAAATTGATACCTAATTTGTTTTATTTACTACGTCGCTAATGACGCGCCAAACTAGACTTGAATTATACGGGAACAGTTAAAAACCAGAATTGAAGACAACTACAATAGAAAATAGAGAAAGGAGAACCAAAGAGCAGGTTTTCCTTTTCAGCAGACATCCCACTCTCCCAACGAAGCATATGACTAGAGGTGGTAGGTTTCAAAGATAAAATCAACAAAAATGTTTGTGAGGAAGAAAGAATTACCCGTTTTAAGAGGGTTTGAAAATAAAACAAAAAAGTTAGGTATGTAACTAGAACCAACATGGAAGGAGTCTGATGATTAAGGCGAGACCCAGCAAAAATACACGACCAAACTCCCAGTTTTATGAGTTCCATTATATAATTCCCTGGGCACGCATCACCAGGCAGGCGGGTTCCGTCCTTCAGGAACCTCATTATACTGGTACGCACCTCGGCGATGGCCAGGGGGACATACAATAGTGCAGAAACCCGGTCAACAACAATGCTGGCTGAAAGTATTTAAATGAGTGATTAGCGTATTTTAGTTGTTTTGTTCAGTTCTTTTGTTAATTTGTAACGTATGGACTCATGTCTACGCCCAGAATAAAATAAATAAAAATAAAGTAAAAACCTCGAATTCCACTACACTAATGACCTATTCGTCCGCTTGCCCAAAACCAATTGCCGTCCTGTAACAGAAATAAAAGGACCCTGGGATCAAACATACAAGTGGAGATAGAATTAAGGGTGACTGGCCAGCAGTGTCGTAAAACATAATCATCTACCCTAACAATGATCCAAAAACCACCTTTTCGAACAAGAAATAACGGTGCTATCCAATTTTTAGTCCACCTCAAGGCACCAGTTCTGCCTCGACCTTCTGCAGCTGATCTGCGGCAATCAAACTTGCTCTTCAGACTGAAGAATGAACGAACGAAAAGCTAAGCTAAGTTTGACGCAAGAATCTATGTAGTCGTTTACCGACAAGTAAATAAATGATATTTACGCCATTAACTAACCACATCCCGGGAGACGCTTATCGATTTTGTGTCAAATTATGTACCTGAAACGATTTTCGAAGCACGCTATATACCTTCATTGTAGTTAAAAAGCAAGCATTCTACGTTCTTTCAAACTGCATGCAGATTTTAGACAATGAAGGATGTCGTGTCTGAGGACTTCTTATTGCATAAGTTTGCGTGAAAAGAAGCGAGAAGGTGGCTTCTTATGCTGAGTCGAACGTTTCCGCCGAAACACACTTCATCTTACAAACGAAAGAGGTCAGGTCATTTGTTTGAGTGGGACATCACCGCTCCGTTTTTGGTAGAAAAGTAAACCACAGCAAATGAAACGAAAAGCTCTATCTTGTAGTAACAGTACCTCGCTTTCCTCCTTGACGCGTGAAACGTTTGGTGACTCCTCCGTAGTGGAGGCTGGAGCTGACGCATGGCATGATGACGTGCTTCTCTCCTTGTCATTGCAGTCATGCTTCTTCGCTTTCTTCTCCTTCTTCTTTTCCTTCTTACGTAGTTTTGCCTGCTTCTTGGACCTAGCCGCCTCTTCCTGGAGATGAAGAATTCAAAATAGGGTTTCCTGGTGGCACACGTAGAAGGAAATAAAAAGTGCACAGACCTCTTCCGCCAACAGAGCCAGAAGGCTCTCAGCAGCTCGATTTGCCTCTTCTGCCTGCGCATTCTTAGCCTTGACAATCAGATCCATACACTCTCGGCAGTTCCGCAAAAGATCCTGCAATAATAGTTTTCTAGCCGCACATTCCTGATGTTTCTGAAAGAAAGCGTAACACTAACTGGTTCGGTGATAGTCGTCAAATAGCGAAACAGCTCTTGGTCCCCTGGGAATTGCCGTACATGCTGTACCATATGCTGGACCACCTGGGAATGTATACATTATTAGTAAGCAAAATTACCCAACTCTGTATGAAAATATGACGGAGCTCTATTGATGTTTCAATGGAGCAGAGGCAAAACATCCAAACCTTCACATGACCCTTGCGGAAGGCCACCATCAGCGGTGACATTTTGCGGTTGTCCTGCGTATCAACGTCCGCACCATGTTTCACCAGTGTCTGAACGGTCTCTAGATGCCCTCCGTGACATGCCAACCACAACGCTGTACATCCCTAGGATAGAATGCCATCAGTACTGTGTACAAAACCGACTGCGAAACAAACACAATAGAGCGAATGCTTACCTTCTTGTTCCTGGCGTCGATATGAGCTCCACGATGCAGTAACATATCAACGAATCGCTCATGACCTTTGTCGGCAGCGATGGTGAGCGCTGTATCACGACTTGACGGCACAGGAGCTGTATTCGGATCCGCACACGCGTCTAGCAACAATTCACCGACTTCTACATAACCTCCATTCGCAGCCTCCATAAGGGGGGTCAGTCCGGTCTAGAACGTACAGTTTGTCATTTCACGCCATGACTTTAAAATGACCGCTACACCAACCTTAGCTCTGTGCTCTACATTCGCATTGTATTGCAAGAGCAACCCAACAACTTCGGTTCGTCCTTGGAAACATGCCAGCGTTAGAGCTGTGTTCCTAAACAGGAAATCATTCGGTGCTGAAAGTGCATAATCTCTCTCTCTAGGAATTTTTGCAGACTGATATATCGAACAGTAAGCAGTTACATTGCTAAGCAGTCACATTCCCAACATGCAGCAGCAGCAGCCCACTGGCTCACCAACGGGGCACGAATAGCACCAAAATGTCCTTTATGGATTCGCAAAAGTATTCCAAAAAGCGCATAGTGCTCCCTTCATAGAACCACGCTATTGTTTGAATGTGTAATACTTGTAATACTTTTCTGTTGAACGACGGTTTAAAAAGTAGTAGTTCAGATAACGGTGGTTTTGTGAGTAGGACAACGAACGATGCGGAACGATAAGCCCCTAAACGAACTAAACGAACTGATCCACCTAAGGCCTGAGTTATACCCCGGGAGCATCCGCGGAAGGGCGGGAATCGCGATGAGATCCCTCACCTGGCCAATCGCCGCGCCCTGCCACGCCCGCCGTCCGCGGTGCACCATTAGTCCGCGGACGTTCCGCGGATGCTTCCGCGGGAGTATAACAAAGGCCTAATACCCGAAACACAGAAGTGGTCCTACCAGTGTTCGCAGTCCAGAAGCCGTATTCATGAAGCGGCGGGAGCGGGAGATAAGCGATATCATAGCGATATCATCTCACGCCTCTCTCTCCTCCCTTGCTCTTTTGCCTCGGTCGCTTCCCGTGGGAAGCCGGGAAGATCCCGGGAACGTTCATGAATACGGCTACAGCTGTAAGCTGTTAACTTCCCGGACATGATTCATGTAGCGGATCACTCAGAGACATTCGTACCGTTGAGCGGGTGGAATCAGCTACACGTTCGTTTCTCATAAGCATTCAGTGTGGAAGGATTTGTTGGAGTCCAACGCCCCTACAATGATCCACTCCGATTGGCTAATCCTTTCTGTTATGGTAGAGTGCAGTGGGTATGCGTATATGGGCGTGGTAGTCAACCCTAAGCCTTCCCTCCTGCGTCCGTATTCGGGATGCTGCTCCTCCTACTGGACCCCACCCGCTTCGTCGATGCTGACGTCATCGCATATATAAGTCCTCGCTGTGATAAACCCTCGGCCTGCTCTACAGCTTTCATGTCCTACTGATGTGCCGAATGGAGACATTTTTGTAGCGGTTAGTAGATAACAGCAGCGGATGAACTACACAAAGCTCATGTGCCAAAAGACCGTTCCTAGAGCCGATAAGGACTGGACGAACTGCTCTAGAAAGCATTTGAAGCAGCTCATTCACACTCACAATCTCTACTCACCTGTTCGTTTCAATCTGTGCGTTTATGTCGGAGCCCTGTTCAAGGAGAACTCTAGTCGCCTCCTTATGACCATTCATTGCTGCCAGCATCAACGGTGATATACCGAGCTGAAATCAAAGAACTGATCGTGAGCTTTTGGCGCTGTGCAAGCTGACTGACGTAGAGGACTCATCAGAATCACCAACATCATGCTCCCTTCACAATTTTGGTAGCCACTTTTGAGCCAAGAATGTATGAAAGAAAAAAAGAGAAACGCGAACCACAAGAACGACAAGAACTTAAAGATAGACTGATTCTCGCAAGTTCACCATACTGCCCATAATTTAATCTGATTCCGCCCACCAAACAAGAAAGCCGAATCCACCACCAGAAGACCTTAAGTGTTTATAAGTTGCAGGACTCTTGTTCGTCCAAATCTATAATTTCTAATTTGGTGCATAGGAATCAGTTCTTGTCACTAAGGGCGTGATGGACTTGCTTGGACAGTCTAACGCGCCTCATTTCCACTTTTTATCGAATTCCACTTAGCTCAGAGCAGGCTTCTTTTCGAAAATTTATTCATCTCTCGTCACCATTCCTTTTAAACGACAGACTTACTTTACTTCCTGTTCTTGAATTAATTTCAGCACCGGCGTTCAACAGCATGTTGACTATTTCCACATATCCCCCAGACGCAGCCAGCGACAAAGGAGTGTAGTCGCTCACATTTCGGTGCTCCTGAAAAGACATGACTTGAAGTATTTCCAAAGCGAAGAACCACTTGCCTAGCTCGCCTAACGGAAATATCGCGCCAAATTCTCCTCAAAAAGGTGGTTTATACCTGAGCGCCGAGCAACAGCGCAATATTTATTGATATCGATTACGTATAGTTTGTATTTCCTTTTTTTTATTCCCTATGCTCTATGACGCTTCAGTGTAATAGCGTAAAGAATCAAAATCAATGACTATCATACTGTCGACCTGCCTGGCGACTGAAGGATAAACTAGACCTTAAACGGCGCCGAAAACCAGAATTGGTCAAATCTATACCAACGTGGAGTGTTTCGATTGGAGTACAAGCCCACCTTGTTAGCTCCCCTACTCAACAGCAGCTCGACCACATCTTTCCTACCACCAGAACACGCAAGTGACAATGCTGTGTCCTTGGTGCGCTCCGACTGTGCTTCAATCTGGGCACCATTATTCAGAAGCAGCTCGACGACATCCCGATGTCCACCCGTAGCCGCCAGAATAAGTGGTGTAAAGCCCTTAAAGCAACGTTTCATAGAAATTCTCCGTAGAACAAAGCGAAATAAGCGGGTGCACCTTTTTGTCCCGATGTTCAATGTTAGCACCCCTACAAACAAGCACATCAACCATCTGAGCATGACCGTTGGAACATGCCAGTGTTAGCGGAGTGTCGTTGTTGGATTCTGTGGCTTTGTCGACATTGAACGCAGCTCGTTGACTAGCAGTTGCTCTAAAAACATCACTTCCAAGAAGTAGCGCGGAAGAGTGTTCGTTAAAGAAACGAACCTGGTTATATCAAGGTCATCGCCTTCACTGTGTGCTCGTCGAAGGCTCGCGAAGCCAGCCGTAGGCGCAGTTGCTATCACAGGAATGGCTGGAGTTGACATATCGGCGGAGGGAGCGGCTCCAGTACCTGGAGCCGTAGATGGAGACACTGGCACTTGTGAAGCGACCGCATTCAGGCCCACAGACTGCGCGACTGTAGGAAGAGCCCGTCGGAGTATCTAAAAAGACGCTGATATAACACCATTGTCTCAATCACTGCCTCCTGCATAGCGGTCGGTTTGGCGCGCTCTGTCAGCTGTCCTCACTAATTCCTCCATATTCTACTACAAAGTTCCTGAGCCTACCGTGACAAGCAACCCTTCCTGTGAACTACCTTGCAGTGGGTTTGTGATTTCTGTGGAACGCCACCATAACAAGTAATAGGTCGAAGTCGGATTCTCGGATCGATCTCGTCCTGTGCTGATCAATACGTCGTCTGCTCGTGCGTCGAACATTGCAGAGAGAAGGGCCACTAGGTCCTCCAGCAGAGTCAACCCGAGTGATGAGAAGCCAGCAGTTGACCGTTTACAGGAGGCCATGGAGAAAGAAAAAGTTTCAAATTATATCCGGCTTCTGTTCGAGCTGCTAATGGAGACACCCGAGCGGAGATCAAGGAAATGAGCCAACGCAATACGGACCTGCTGAGAGACATCCAGAAATTGAGGGAGGAGAATTTGTCTCTTAAACAAAAAATTCATGATTCTACGGTGCCATTTGAAACTAGTCAAAGCAATAGTGTGACTGCAACTAACATTAGTAACTCTCTCTCACAGGAAATGGATACAGAGCTTAAACGCTCAATTATTCTCTCGAATGTTCCAGAATCTTCTTCTAGCACGGCTTCCGCAGACTGTCCATGACACGGCCTGTTAGGTTCCGTTTATACTTGCCGCCGAGCGACGCGATGCGAAGTATTGTGGCTACATTGATCTAGCGACGCGGTCGATCAATTTGGCCACTATACGTGGCGCGTCGCTCGGCGGCGAAGTATAAACGGATCCTAACACAGGCCATGTCATGGACAGTCTTTGCGGAAGCCGTGCTGGTAGAAGATTCTGGAACATTTGAGAGAACAATTGACCGTTTAAACTATGTATCCATTTCCTGTGAGAGTTACTATGTAAACGAGCCTTTAGGCAAATTCTCGATTTTCTGGACGTCGAGTGCATACCGACAGCTATGTACCGCAGAGCAGGCCGAAACTAATTAAAGTTGCGCTCCCTTCGAGCAGGTCCCAAAGTGAGGCAGTTAGGAGCGCTCCTCGTCTACGGTTCTTTCCTCCCCAAAACGTCGTATTCCTGCGGCCCTCGCTAACAAGGGAGGAGCGAGATCGTAGCCGAGAAAAGCTTCAAACAAATATGAGGAAGAGCGGTGGTTCAACTCGCGCTTTGTCGGTGCGGGCGGAATCAGCCCCTTTGCCTAGACCTTACCAATGCAACCCTCTCATCTGATCCAAACAGTCTCTCTGGAAACTGTTGAGCTCTCTCAGGAAGATCGGACCATCAACTTTATGTCTTCTGACTAATATCAGATCTTTAGTCAAAAACAGTAATTCATTAGTTCTTGAACTCTGTCGCAATAATTATGACGTCGTCGTCTTAACGGATACCTGGCTTTCCCCGATCAACGAACTAAATCCTCTACTAGGTATTGTCAGCAGTCAATACGTGGGCGTTAGGTGTGATCGAAAGGACAAGAAAGGCGGAGGCGTTGTCTTGATTTTGAAGAGCCACATCTCACATGACATGATTTTTCATGAATCTTTCAAGGATTCTTATGAAACCTGTGGATATTGCACATGGCTCTACCGTAACCGGAGATGTGCTTGTTGTTGTTTCGCCATCTCCGGCCTGTCTCATGAGCGCCCGCCGATTTCTTCATATCCTCGTGACTCTTTCGCCACCAGTCCATGACCTGACCACCCTTTCCTTGCCAAGATGCCTGTCAATAACTCTGTGGTCTCATCCTTTCGTGTGGTCTCTCATCATGCTCCAAGTTCTAGGTAGCCGTCTGTAAGAGGCACAGAGGGCATTGATTGGTCTCTGCTCCACTGGCCACGGCGGTCGGTTCTTTCTCCCCCTCTGTCCTATCGCGTGTTTTCTTCGCTGTGCCAACGTCAATAGTGCTATTGGCACTAAATATTTTTTTTGTATAAGCCTCTTCGTGCCTATAACTCTTGCTGTATAACCGGATAAAGTTAATAAGCTACTCCAGTTGTACAGCGAATAAAAAGGCACACCCAGCTCGGGACCAAAAGAAGCCAGTACAAACCTTAATATGTGACATTGGTGAAGGTGCTAATGTTCCCGCTTCATTGCTGTGTATAGGGTTCCTTCTTGTAGTGCTCGGCAATACATAAACCTAATTAAGGACATCTGTGGCTTTTACGTGTGTAGAGCTTCATGCGTACTTTTAGGGGACCTCAACTTGCCAAATATAGGAACCGACTTCAGCGACATTATTTTGAAATCTTTCAGGATATGTTTGATGCCCAGAATTTCCAACAGTTGGTGAACAGGCCCACTAGAAGGTACTCGTTATTAGGTCTTGCGTTGTGTAACTATACTAGTCTGGTTCAGGACCTAAACTTTGGCCCACCGTTAGCCAACAGTGATCATGCCACAATATCTTTTAAAATTGTGGACAAAATAGGCCACACGACAGGAAATGTGCAGTGGATTAGAGATTTCGAGGCAGCGAACTCTGACAAGATACGAGAACATCTTGCCGATGTTGACTGGATAGGTAGCTTTAGAAATGTGAGCACGACAGATCAAATGTACGAATTATTGCTGCATGTCCTTCACCACGTCATTGAACTATATGTACCTATAAGGTGAATAAAGCGTTTTATCGATATAACCTTTATGTAGAAAGAAAAAATTATCTATTCGAAAGACAAAACGGCCTTCTATAGATATATCACGTCTCGTTCTGGAAAAAAAACAGAGCTATCCCAAACCTAGTAGATGGGGATGGTAGTTTAGTATCGTCGGCTCTTGAGAAAGCAAATCTACCAGCATACGAATTTTAAAAGTTTTCAGAAAGTCTTCAGGAACTAGCCCTTTCTCTATCCCTACTAAATACGGTAATCCACCCAGTTTTTCTCGGAAGAGGCCTTCGCTATGATTTGAGATGAAATTGTTGAAGTCTTATCAAAGTGGCCTAGTCTTCTTCAATTTCACCAGGTTTTTCTTCTTCCACTTTTTGTTAAAAATTTCGTCGTTTGCATAGCTTACCTCTGGAACAAATTTACAATGTGAGCTACATGACAGCCGATGTTCCTCGTAGATGGAGGCATGCGTTTATTACCCCTATCCCCAAAAAACCTCAATTCAGTGACCCAGGAAGTTATCGTCCCGTTAGTATAACTTCAATTTTTGCAAGAACCTTTGAAAAAATCCTTAAAAAGCATATTTCGGAACACATGTTAGAACACAGTACCATCTTTAAGGAACAGTTCGGATTCTTGAAGCAGCGATCGGTTCAGACTGCAGTTCTTCCTTCTTTGAATGACTGGACCAAAGCTCTCGAAAGCAAAAACCGAGTGAGTGCACGCCGTCTACTTTGACTTTTCCAAGGCCTTCGATAAGGTTCCTGTAGAAAAATCAGTATTCAAAATGAAAACAGTTGGTATACATCCGATGACTGTAGCGTGGATAAGGAGTTTCCTTTTAAGCAGAACATACCAGGTTAGAGTGGAGGGTAGCTACTCTTCGGTTTTTTCGGCGACTAGTGGAATTCCTCAAGGAGGAGTATTGTCGCCGCTGCTTTTCCTCCTATGCACTTATGAGCTGCATGATTCCGTATCTAGGTTCGACGAAACGTGCAAAATGTATGCGGACGACGTGAAAATCTCCAAGAAAGTGGACAAAGCTGACAGCTCTCGTGAGGTTCAAGCTGCTATTGATTTCGTTGGCAAGTGGGCAGAAGACTGGGATCTTTCTCTTGCTGCTGAAAAGACGCAATATCTTGTAATACAATCAAGGCACCAGACCTCTCCGCTCTACAGACTCAATGGCGTTGACTTGAAGCAAATTTCTGACGTTAGAGACTTAGGCTTCCTTATAACGAGCAAGCTAAGATTCGACCCACATTACAAATTACTAGTAAAGAAGGCAAGCTCCCAGACATGGAATTTATTCAAGGTACTAAAAACGAATGATCCGGGTGCTCTCCTGCGTGCCTATAAGTGCTACGTAAGACCTATTATGGAGTTTGGTAATTCTATTTTCAGCCTTGTCAAAAAAGGACATCGACCTTCTCGAAAGTGTTCAGAATAACTTCACACGTAAGTTGTTCATGAGGTGCTACAAAATGGGTTACGAAGACATCCCTAATGGATCCTCGCGGGCTAAGCTGCTCGGCATACCCTGTTTAAGCAGAAGAAGAAAAAGGACAGACCTAATTATGTTGTTCAAAATCCTCGCAAGGAAGCTGCCTCTAGATCCTGTTGAGTACTTTGGAGTACCACTTACGATTAATAGAGCAGGTAGACCTAGACTGTAACGGTTGTAAAGTCGCAGGTTAGGTCTAACTTCCTCACTTACAGACACATTAGGGACCTAAACCTTTTCATCGTTGATAATGAAGATTTTCTTGATAGTCTGCCCTCACTTTAAGCATCTGCTCATTCGAAGTGAACTTTCTTAGGCTATTCCGTTCTCACTTGTATGTTTTTGATTCCTTGCAGTTGGTTTTGTTGGCTTCGTTCGTTTGTTTATATCTCATTTTATGCGTGCATTTCCGATATGATTCACGCCACGAAATAAATGAATAAATATCACTGAGACCTGCCTACAGTACCCGAACAATGGGATGTCTAGACAAAACACGCAAAACGATTACTGCCTCACTCCGAAATACAGTCCTAACACTCATCAAGAGGTATTCATGCTTTTGACGTACAGCGTACCAACACGGAAGCCATCGATCGATGGTAACACACTACCGCACTGAGGGACAATTGAAGTATAAATTTTCCACGATGTTGAGAAATAATATTTATCTCAAGCCACTCCAAGATTGGTAACACAGACAGCACTCAGGCTAACGTTTCGGCGTTCTCGCATTCTTCAGAGCCTGGAATGAGACGAAATCAATCTTAGAAACTACCCCCCCAAACGCCATTTCATTTTACGGAACTTGTTTGGGAGATCACTAGACCAAAGAAACGGTGAATAGAGACCAGGATGGCTAACCTTTAGCAAGTGGACTAGTGACGTCCACCGGGCACCCGCAGCTGGAAGTCTAACGAGGGTGACTGAAGCTAGAGCCCCCGGGACTACCCGCCTAGACGACCTCTAGGGTCATGACCCCGTACTAAAGCTCCAGAAACTACCCGCCTGGTGGACCTTTTGGGTCATGACCTTGTAGGACAAAACTCACAGATATCCACGAATGGTGCCAGCTCCTGCGTCACTGCTACACACTCATCCTTCCTATTGATTCCAGGTGACCTGGCCGCAATCCAAAGCGCTTCTAGGGTTCGCCGCGCCGAGATGTCGGGTTCACGCGCCAGGACGGTGACTGCGACCCCCGAAACAGCTGTTTGCGTGCGATCGCGCCCTATGGTCGCCCAGGGGGGGGTGGCGGCGTTGGATCTTTTTAGCTCATCAAGGTGTTGTGTATCTCATTAAGTGCCTCGCATGCGAGCAGGAGTACATTGGGGAAACCTCCC
>OX375865.1:218096-278156 GCA_947359475.1 Heligmosomoides polygyrus bakeri
TCTGTGTTACCAATCTTGGAGTGGCTTGAGATAAATATTATTTCTCAACATCGTGGACTACTATGCCAAGATTTATCGAACGTGGAATATAAATTTTCCGTAAAGTCCTCTTTGGAAGTGACTGACCCGCCCGTGCAAATCATACGAATCGATTAGCACCAAGCGACCGCGCGGCAACAAGCGATGTATATGCCCTGTTCGGGTATATGCCCTTCCTTTGCTGTCGTGGATGATGTCTATTAGTTTACTAGTTTAGTTTACATAAAAGCACGGTGACTCGAAAAGAAAAATGGGAGAACGAAACGTCTTCTGTTGGCTAACCTGGTTTGACACCGTTCTCCCAGCCGGGACGTTTGAATTATCGGACGTCATGCCGGGAGTGCTCGGAGCTGATATCGACTGCGCAGGCAAGCTCGCAGCACGAGGAATCGATAGGTTATCTGAGATCAAATCTGGTTAGTGTGAAAAGCACAGGCGCGAGCGAAAAGGAAGCTTCCAGCACCAACCACTACTTGCAATGGAGTCCAAGCGCTGCTGCAAATTCTCAACCATCCCGCTCTGAGCTGCCAGCCGTTTGCGCATATACTCACTCCATTGCTGGGCATTCTGGAACGGTTACTCTGATGAACACCCTTCTTAAGGAATACTTCAATACACTTGATGTCATCAACTGCGAGGATAGCAACAACAGGGCCGCCATATCGCACCGAATTAGCCCTGCTACGCTAAGCCTCCTCCCTATTTTCGAACACTTCTCTTATGAAGCATAAGACTAACTAAAAGGCAAGGCTTTTTACTGCAGCAGAGAACTCATTCCATTTCGACGTATGAATTCAGCACCACCCCTTATACTGCCAGCATCTTACAATGGAATGATAGCAGCCTTCCAACTTCAGAAAAACGCTTCCACTAGTGGACTTCCATAACCTAGTTATTGAAGAATCCGTACAGCTGCCTCTCGACTCCTAATAAAGTTGAGCGGAACTTCATAGTAAGAGGGGTCGACATCGCTTGACTCGTCCTAAATCTTCTTATGAGAGGCGGTTGCCAGGATAATCAGACAGACACAAAGGACAGATAGCTAGTTCAAGAGCTGAAAGATGCGTGCAGTTGAACCCTGCTATTAAGGCTGCGTTTGCGTTGTTATCTTGCATGCTGTAAACACAGCACTGTTACTTATAAATTTTCAGCTGCACTGAACATCATGGACACTACTTAACACGGATCAAAGACACCGCGAGCAGGTGCTGTGCTCGTTGGTATTCTCACATCGAGCACTACTGAGTAACGTTAATGAGAATTGGAATGCAGGAAAGAAATAACAACGTATACAGGTTCACACCGTTGAAAACTAAGCCCTGGCCTAATCTCCGTTCACAAAGTCCTGTCCTACCAACTGCATAAATTAAGCTGACAACTGCGACTTATAAAAGCGCTTATCCCGGTGCCAGGCCGTGAAGTACACCAACCTCAAACTAAAAAAATCACTCATATCTCTGTTAAGAGCGTCAGCGGACAGCTGTAATTTCAATTTTTAATTTTTCTGCTAATTTTCTAGCGCGGAACTTATATCTCACAATTAGTTTTCCTAGCCGCAATGTGTCTCTGACCTTTCCTGTAGCTTTGCTCCACTGACTCCTTTAAATAAGTACCTGTCTAGTTATACGCACCTTTTAAATGGAGAAAACCAACAAAACATTCCCACATTTGCAGCAAACAGACCATTGTGCTAGCACGCAATTTAGTCTCTTCACAGTCGACAACGACAACGACCGAAGCGAACTAGTAACTAGTAAGTACATTACAGATATCGATTTTTTATCCGATGATTCGTCGTCATTAATCAGTCATAGGGACAATTCGATATCTACGTTCTACCCTGAGGCAAATAGCCGATATAGCTGTCATCATAGATTGTGGTCAGGCCCTTACCAGTGAAAAAATACACGCTGCCTCATGTAGAGTGTGAGAAGAGAATTGTAAGGCAATCTTCGTAAAAAAAAAACGTAGCTATAGCTACGTTTTTTTTTACGAAGATTGCCTTTCGAAAGCATATTATTGTTAACTATCATGAGGATAGATCATGCTTCTTCACCTATAGGAATCTCAGAGAGCTCAACTTCTTGCTTGATGAATCCAAAAATTTCACACAGATAGCGCTTCCGGCTCATTTATTGCTCGTGATTTGTCTCTTTAAGCTAATTAGTGTTGTATTTTATTAGGTTGAAAAAAGTCTCTTCACACTTCGAAAAGTTTCTTACCGTTCTCCTTGTAAACACACTAGCAGGTATTGATTGCTGATTTAATAATCCTATCACACTTGTCTACCGTTCGCACGCGGACACAGGTCAAGACCCTTCTTGTACTTCGTCGTCTATCCAATCTTCCGGACTCAATACCAGATCCACCTCATGGCCATTTTCGGCAAGGCATTTTTCATGAACTCATTAAACGATCTACAGCACGTCAGGCAGCCGACCAAATTAATCATATATATGGCTTGGGATCTACTACTCATCGCCCCTGTTATAAGTGGTTCGGAAAGTTTTTAAAGGGAGATTATTCACTCGAGGACAAAGCAAGGTCAGAAAGGCCAAGGAATTGGACGACACTGAGCTACTCCATCTTCTTCGTGCCGATAGTAGGCAGCTGACACGCCAATTGGCAGAGAAGCTCGAAGTGTCCCATAGGATAGTGGGAATCCATCTGAAGAATCTTGGCTTGCAAAAAAATTTGGAGCTCGGATTCCACTGTCAGACACTCAGTGCAAAATCACATGTTGCAAGACTCAATGCGAAACAATAAAGGAGCTGGGCTGGGAGGTACCAAATCCACCGTATAGCTATAACCTCGCCCCTACCGACTACCATCTCTTCCGTGCTCTCAAGCAAGAAATTGGAGAGCAATATTTTGAAACGAATGAAGACCTCAAAAATTGGATTCAGCAATGGTACGACTCCAGAACTGCTGTCCTTTAAGCGAGAGGAATTAGAAAAGTACCCAGTCTTTGGAGAAGTGTAGTGGAACAAAATGGAGTTTATCTCAATTGATTTGACATTGTAGCTGTGAAGTATAATAATAAATCTTTGAAAAAAATGAAAAGACTTTTTTCCAACCTAATATATGGCGACCGCTCATGCTTTAGTCTTATGTTGATACATCCTGGCTTCATTTCATTTCCTTTTCATCTTTTCATCCACGTGTATTGTACGACATGGTATGTCTTTGAATAAATAAATAAATAAAACTATCATAAAAGTGCGGTAACGCTGAAACCAAGAAATATTCCCCAGTCAATCACACGTCTTTATTTGGCCAGACGAGAGAAAAGTCAAACGTTACGTTGGGAGCTGTAAGCCAGTGATGTCAAAGCTCTTTATGAAGAGAAATAATGATAGAAACACCTACCTGCTTAGCATCAGGCCCTTTGAGCATCTCTTGGAACGAAGGCATCGAGACATCAGCAAGCGTTAGCGGATTGTTGCTCATGACGGGGTTTGGCAACTGTCCGTGGGGATCGAATGGGTTTACCAACGGTGGATACTGCATAAGGTACGGCGATGTCTTTGTTAGCATCTCGAACGCCTCCACTCTTGCCTTCATCTCAGCCGCCGACATCGAGGTGGTTGGCGTGGACGACATCTGCATTGAACAGGCGCCTCCGGGAGTAGCAGGAAACGGCTGAAGAGCAGCATCATTTGACATCTAACCACCGAGATTCGTTTGCGAGCACATCTCCACTCACCGGTGTTGTCCCATCACCCAAACCAGTGAATAACGAAGCGAACCAGGTTAATGCGGAACTGTTAGAAAAATCAGCAGGTAGTGATACGTAATGCCCAAACTGAAACAGTGTAATCACTGTAACCTGCGCTAAAGTGGACAGCACGAGAATCAATAAATGGCAGCTCTCCTAGGAGTTGAACAACCCGATGCATCTACGCTCTAGCAATGATAAAAACGATACTGTGATTTTGCTCCGTTCTTCCGTTCATTTCTAGCTTTTGCGGGTACAGGCACTCAAGGGTACGTGTTGAATTGTTGGTTTCGTGGAGCTGTGAACATGGAGTCTACTCAAGTATACATTCTTCACAACTTTTCGTTTCTATAAGAAGGCCCTGACTACGTTTCTTCTTCACCTAAATTTACACCGGTGAATGGTAGCCCTACTGAATTTGCCCCACAATAACACTATTCGACGTTTCTCGCAACATCTCTAGGCCACCCTGGTCCTTTTTTCGCAAATACAGCGCCACTGTACCTCTCCACCCGTGATTTTGTACGTTGTCAATACTCACAGGAAATCAGTTCACAATTTACCCAGCGCTAAAGTGGCTAGATAGCTACTAAGCTTTTCGCTAGGAAGAACGCAACCACTGCCGCATCCTTCAACTATGTATCCTTGATCTCAAGACTGTGGCTGTGAAGGATGCGCGTGATTCATAGCTCAACACTTAATCTACGACTTAACAATGTCGCAAGAAACTTGATATCTTTGCAGCCAAAAAGCCTCCTAATTCACAGAAATCATAGAGAACTCCCAATTCTTGAGTTCATCTGGAAGCGCTAGTTCTTGCTCAGAACCCGATCAGTAATCTTGAGCAATGCGATTGCGCGAGGCAGTTTAAGCATCTAATACCACAAGCCCCGCTCTTCACAGTAAATTGGCGGACCGAAATTGTAACCATAAGATGAGCATCGGCCGAGCATTTTTTGCACCTTTTCTACCAAAGAGGGCATTTTTCTGGTACATCGAATAGATAGTTTCAGCACCACTACCCCAGTCCAAGGGGGATAAAGCGGCAACAAATTCCTTCACCAACAGAGACGCTCCGAGAGGGTTGAGAACGAAAGGAGAAATCCCGAACTCGCACTGATGATCCGTGCGACTTCCACGCTAGTCATACTTGGATACCCATTACTCCTGGCCGCGGCCCCGACCACTTATACACTGTTACCCCAAACGATCGATCGTTCTATCAAACCAACAACACTACTGAAAACTGATTAGAGCAAACAGTACTCCACCTGTGAACCTGCCAACCCATAAGTAGATGGATCAGGATTCGGCACACTGCAGCTGGTCTTCGCCATAGCACTGGTAGCAGTTGCTACGTTTACAGAAGCAGTAGCACCCGTCGTTGTAGAAGACGACTTCTTCCCCCGGCGCAGGGCGGTCTGTGGCTGCTGCAATGATGGTGCACTTTGATGGTAATTCAGTGACCGTTAGGCGACCGTTAAATTCGCATACCTTTGCTGATGCCGTGGGAGTGGGCGGCGGTGGCGGTGGGACAGGCGGACTGCCCTTGTCCGTTTGCGGAACGGCAGCGGTGGGCAGAACTCGAGGCGGTTGCGGGAATACACCACTGTGATCGAGCATCATCTCCACGATATTAACGAAGCCATTTCGAGCCGCCTCCATCACACAAGTCACTCCATCCTGAGAACATACAGAAATAGATAGTTTTTAAAAATCGAACAGGAATCATCCACGCGTACCTTGAGTTCGATGTTCGGGTCGGCGCCGCATTTCAGGAGAAGCTTCACAATATCCTTATGACCAGCAGAACAGGCCAGCGATAGGGCTGTTGCATCTCCATTAGATGACCTATAGTTGACCTGAAAAGAACAGCGCGATTTGTTGAAGTACCTCAAAGCATCGTAGGGAAGTGAAAAAATAGAGAACGCTAAAAGAAGTGAAACACTTGAGTTACAACTATAGTAAAAAAAAAACAGAGAGGTAGACGCATGCTATGCTTCGGCAGTTCAAAATTGTCCATCTCCAAAGGTTCCAAATGTTTTTTGTCTATTTCGTTCTCTACTTTTTTCGCAGATCTCTAAAAAAGCAACATTTCCTTGCATTTTCTTTTGACCAACTCTTTTCGCATCACTTTTGAAACAGTAATTTTCATCCACGTTTGCTGGTCTTTTGAGAGCCAATTTTCGCTGTTTTTTTTTGTGATAAGCAGATTTTATAATACTTTTGGCTCAATAAATATTGTATTGTATTGTACTTCAATTGTTAGTCTATACTTGCGTGAACATAATTGGGCCTGTTGCGCTGCTGCCTAGACCGTGGCTTTATGCTACTTTTAGGTGGAAAGCTGAAGGCGACTGGATAAAAGCCTCAAAGCGTAGAAGAAAAATAGAATAGCCACTCTCAGGATAAATTGACCGCAATTCTTAGGTTTGCAAATACAAGAAGGAGGGCGTGAAGTCCTTCACCTACCACTGGCGTGCTGTGTTAATTTTAAAAAAGCTACAAAAATCGCTCAAAATTATCTTGATGTACTTTTCCAATGTGTACGGCATATTTCCGATAAATAAGTATATAAAGGAGTTGGTCCGTCCGAGTGTTCCAGTATATCCTAAGTATGTCCAGGCGGGACTTAACCTAAACCTTGGTTCGGAGTGCAGGACCGCCTTACAGTAGCGCTGAACGCTGCTTGTTCTCAGACATCTACATAGTACTTCATGTCAATACAGAACAGCAGGCACAGTATTGTGTATGAGCATAATCTAAAACGAAACCAACATCCGCTCCTTTTGCGATGAGAAACTCGACGATCTCGGTGAAACCATTCTTCGCCGCTTTCATCAAGGCAGTCCTTCCGTCATAGTCAAAATTCTGAACGCATACCATATAAAAGCAAAAGCCGATGACCTGCTAGCAGCCATTGCGATTTTCAGAACATACCAGGTCAGCGCCATTAGAGTACAGGACCTGCAGCACGTCGAAGTGGCCATTCTCAGACGCCAGCGACAATGCCTGGTCCATCTGCTGTCTGAACTTAACCGAGCGATCTTCCTGAAAGCACTACGTTCAGACGCGCAACGAACAACTCGTAATCGTGGCGAGATACCGGTTTCACAGCGGCAAGAATATAGTTGACCGTGGAGGCATGTCCTTCCTGTGCAGCTTCCATAAGTGGAGTATTTGTACCTAACCCCAGATCACCTCCGTTCCTCACAAGCACATCTAGCACCTCCCTGCATGAGGAAATGATTAGGAACCAGGGGCTTAGCCATGAGGATACTGCTCACAGATCACTCACGTAAAACCGCCGCAAGCAGCGACAGTTAGCGCTGTTTCCATGGTCTCATCTGTAGTAGCGTTCACTTGTGCGCCGTTCTCAAGCAGTATCTTCACCACGTGCTAAAATAGTAGCAACCGACTTATAATGCTATGCAAGTTTGCACACAGGGCCAATCATTATGAAGAAACGACTCACGGATTAACGGAAAAAGATAATGCTTAGTGCATTAGAATCCCCCTGAATGCACAACATTTTCAAGATCTATGCAAAATCGTTGAAGCTGTCTAGCTATATGGTTGGACGTACGAATTAAAAACTTTCAAAGAATTTTTAAAGCAAACTAGAAGAATCAATGAAGCGGTTGGGAAGTTCAGCGCCGATCGGAAACAACGAATAGCGACAGCGAGAGATGCTTCCACCCTCTTTTTCGATGGACTACAGTGTTATTCCAAGAGGCCCTTTTTGGCCTCAATTCACTTAAGACTGGAAGAAAAATTGCCGATATCCCACCATATATATTATAATAATGCACAAACTTCCCGCGTAAAGCTAACTATAATTCCAGCGGACTTCTTCGATGAGATATCAGCAAAATCTGCATGAAGTAAGCTGAAATTTAGGGTCTCGGTGGCTAAACCGCGCATCAATGTTAGATTTTCTGACCTGTGGAGCTTTTCTATAATAGTATTCAGAATCTATCCCACTCGGAGGGGAGATGCATGTAGCGATTTGCATTTCTCATCCCTTGCTTGAGTTTCTGCGAGGGCGTCAGCTGTTTTCCCATTACGTAAAGGCTTTTTTTTTTGAATTCAAGGGATGTGTCTGTGTGGCATAACATGGCGTAGGCGATTGGCACATTACGGTTGCCCCTTCCAGACTAGAATTGAACCTGCTGCATGGTAAACATGGGGATTAGGTGAACTTTGCTGAAACATGTAGAAGGCTCCCTTATGCTGAACTATGTAGTGTTGCTCGACATGTTGGTGTTGATGCACTGCTGTACTCGGCTGATGGTTTCATACATTGCATATATGTTAGTGTAACTTTATAGTTTTTGTTTGATTATGTTAGACTATTGTCTATGTCTTGAATAAATAAATAAATCCTGGCAGTGGAGATCGTTGCTAAAATGTCCCGATTACTGCAGTAGAGTGTAAAAAACGCGCGCAATTTTCTGTTTCAAAATTACATGTAAGTGGCGCCGACACAAATAATCAAGTTCACATCGTGATTTCCTCAGCGAGAACATGGCGCAGCCTCCAGTCTTTAAATATAATACGCTCGAAGATCCTTCTCCTTAACGTTGCGGTTTTAAGAAACCTTTAGAGCTCTTGTTCTCAAAGATCCTTCACCGTTGAAACAGGCCACCACATGCCACACCTTGCACAATTTGAAATCACCAGGGATAGGGACTTCGGCCCAAAAAGGGAATACCACGCAGGAGGACAGTCGGGACTAGAACGGTGAACAAAGAAGATACGACCGACATATAAGAGAAGCTCCGGAGGGGGTCGTCCCTCGGCACGGCGTCAACTTGTTCTGACGTGTCCGAACATGACCAGACACCTCACACTCACGCTCTTCGGCTCAGAGGTCGATAGCGGTCCGTCCACGTCGACCCACTCGCCTATCCCAATCTGTTTATTTCGATCGACTTCTACTTATCTCGTTTCCTGCCCATTGGACCGGTCCGCAGCACTTCACATCGGCGACAACCCCATCTCTAACGGACGTGAGCGGAAAAATACCACTGTCGATCCCACAACTCTAATTCCCCATATCGATCGATCGATTATTCCTGCCATTATCAATCGATACAATCGTCGCTGAATGGCTTCAGAGGGGGGGGGGGACGCATTCACCTAAATTCTGTGCAATGCGCGTGAGCTGCGTCAAAAGATGACTCCCCCAGCTGGATCCACTTCGCGCTTGTCATTAAGGCGAACCAGCGTCCATTCTGTTTCCCGCAGAGTCCAACCAAAGTTCAGCAGTTTCACGTGGACCGATCGTAGACATAGTCACACACCGACTAAGTCAATTACAAATTGTGAAGGAGAGAATCACGCTCTGTGTCCCATACCGCTATATAGTAGGTAATAGGTAATCGACTCTTTTAAAGGTACTCTAAAACGCTAATGTCCCTGCGTCTTACAAGGGAGGTCAGTGAGCGTCCCGTGGCAATTTTGAAGGTGACCTAGTAGGAGACTGCAAGAGAAGCACCGTAGTGGTTTTCAAATTTCCTGCGGACATTTGGGTATCAAAAGTTGCAAAAAACTGTTGCACTTCAGTGCGGTCCGATAAAGCAAAACTGACGTCTGGAACTGCCATGTCGTGGTTACAGTTTAACCTGCAAAAGGTTTGTGGCTGCAACAGTAGCGGAGTTACATCGATCTCTCAATTTGCTTGTTAGCGGTACAGTAACCGAAGTGGAACATTGAGGTGCGTCGCTCACCACCAAGGAGGCAGCGACTGGATGGCCGAGTGGATACGGCGGTGGGCTTTCGGGAAATGGTCAGGGGTTCGGATCCGGGGTCGGGATTTTGCATTGCTAGGCTTGTTCGATCCATTTTTGTCGATGTAAAGTGTAACTTGGCCACGGTAGTGTACCATGCTGGTATTATAACCTTATTTATTTTAATCTGGATGATACGATATAAATACAAAAATAAACGCGCAAAGCAACAGCGTTCATAATACATTCGATTGGCCATTGAGAAGAACAGGTTATTCTCCTTTGTGTACAAAATAGAAAGTATTCTATGTCTTGGCCGTCTTCGTTAGGCATTGACGGTGGGTCTGTCAGCATTACTGTACTTCATGCTCAAAAGAGGATAAAGGATAAAGGATAAAGGACGGCGTTACTCAATCCCTTCTGGGATGCGCCAGCGCATTCAACTTCTACGGGATGTCGTGGAGGCGACATGAATGCGTATTTGGCCATACAATGACTTGCGGTGGCCAGCCGATGAACAAGTCAGCGCTTTATCCTTCCCAGACTAGTCTGGTACCAATTCACCGACCCCGGAGGGATGGAAGGCTTGGTTGGCCTGGGCGGGAAATCCGAACCAGGAACCTGGTATCGGGTGCACGCAACAGTCGCGCCTCCTCCGACTGCGCTACACGCGCCCGCTCAAAAGAGGAAAGATTAAAAAAGGATAAAAAGGATTTATCTTCATTTCTACCACTGCACTTCATCTCCAAAAGTAGAGGAGAGGTTAAAAAAAGGATAAAAGATTTATCTTTACTTTTCACATGCCGTTGTTTATTTATTATTTTTATTTATTATGTAAAAATTATTTATTATTATTCATATTTATATTTTCAATTAATTAATTGAGGAGATCGCCATGGCAGATGCGTTTTGGGGCATATTTTTCAAAATGCTATGCATGGGGATATTGGCTGTGCTGCTTATGATAAAACACTCTAGGAAGTTTTTTGTTTGATGTTTATTCTCGGGTGTCCTAAGTGTTGGGCTGTTGTTGCCTCTCTCAGCTGGAAGGGTTGTTGTTCATCAGGTCTTCGAATTTCGCAAGGTCTGTGGCGATGTTTGACCTAGTAGCTTCAACATATGTCTGGACTTTTTCAGACTCTGAAGAAGGCGAAATCGCCGAAACGTTAGTCGTCAATAAAGCGTGTACTATCTCGGTTCGAGTTCAACACCACGATAAGCAATTCGATGTTTATTCTATTAACGTTTTCTCATTGGTGATGTTAGCTTGACTTGAACGAAGCGCAGGATGTAGACCGGCCGTGAGATCACATGCAATAGGTTGGTTGAGGATGAAAAGACAGATCGATACTGTTATGCTTTCTCTCCAGAGGTCGAATGCGGGTCGAAAAAACCAAACATGAATACATTAACTAGTTAATTAATTAAAATATAAATAATAAATAAATATTAAGGTATAATAAATAAAAAATTAAAATAATAAGTAAATAAATAAATAATCTTTTTTATGTAATTTTTCCTCGACCCTTAGAGTCGTGAAGTACAGTAATGCTGACAGACCCACCGTCAATGCCTAACGAAGACGGCCAAGATATAGAATACTTTCTATTTTGTACACAAAGGAGAATAACCTGTTCTTCTCAATGACCAATCGAATATATTATGAACGCTGTTGCTTTGCGCGTTTATTTTTGCGTTTATATCGTATCATCCAGATCAAAATAAATTTATAATATCAGCATGGTACACTACCGTGGCCAAGTTACACATTACATCGACAAAAGTGGATCGAAAAAGCTAGCAATGCAGAAGCCCGACCCCGGATCCGAACTCCTGTCCCTTTCCCTGAAAGCCCGCCACCGTATCCACTCGGCCATCCAGTCGCTTCCTCCTTGGTGGTGAGCGGCGCACCTCAATGCTCCACTTCGTACTGTACCGCTAACAAGCAAGTTGAAAGATCGATGTAATTCCGCTACTGTTGCAGCCACAAAACTTTTACAGTTAAACTGTAACCACGACATGGCAGTTCCAGACGTCAGTTTTGCTTTATCGGCCCGCACTGAAGTGCAACAGTTTTTTGCAATTTTTGACCTACCCAAATGTCAGCAGGAAATTTGAAAACCACTACGGTGCTTCTCTTATAGTTCCCTAGAAGCCTCAATAGGTCACTTTCAAAATTGCCACGGGACGCTCATTGACCTCCGTGGGAGTGATACAGGCATTTGCTATGGTGGAGAACTGTTGTGGTATGGAAATCTTCGGTTCCTGCACCAGGTTTCGGTCTCTAAAGAAGACGAGCAAGTCCAAACCTTAGCTCTATTGATAAAGGTCCGCCAACATGGAAACTTCGAAAGGCAGGCTATAAACTTTACAAGGGTGCCTTTTTTAAATCTGTATAAAGCATAAAGTTGTAAGTTATATGTTGTTTGCAAAATACGGCAGAAAAATTGCCTATTGAGCTAAATTTGTAAGACAATGAAAAAACACGAAAATTCGCAAGTATTTGCAACATCATGTCATGGAGTAATATTGCGCGATCCTTTGTGAAAACGGATCTAATACTACAACTCATAACTATCCATTACAGAAGGATAGCAACATTAGACTGGATGTATGAAACTATCGCTCGTCAATAACAGATTCAACTCTCCCAATTCTACTTCTTAATCTTACCTGACCACCGGAAAATGGAGGTATTACATGTGAGAATGCCTTCAGTGTGCAAATTCGATTAGCATTTTATTGCCTCCTCTTTCAGGTTAACATGGAAGACATCACACCAAAACGCAACGATCAACTTTGTCGTAACTCAGCTCCTACGTGTCTAATTACTGAATATTCAGTAAGCAGGTACGAAGCCATTAAGGGTAAATAGGATGCTAACACCTATACCCAACGCTTTTGTAGATTTTGGCCTTTATTCGGGTTATTTGTTTCAATCTCGAAAGGAAGTGGAGAGTGGGTCTCATATAATTATTACAACCAAAATATCAGCGCTATTCAAATCCCTGCAACAACGTTTAAAGCCGATGCAAAAAATATTGGAGCTTTCATATTATAGACTGGCAAGAAGGAAAAATTCGCAGAATGCTGGCACGATTTCGTTCGCTTTCGCATTTTTTGTGTTGCATTGGACTATATTATACTTTACTCACCACGTCAATTATAACTACAAATCCAGCCACTGTACAGCTTAACGTTTATCTGATCAACTCAGCACTATTCGGCTGGATTAATGATTTAGGGATATCTCAACCACTACCTTTTTTTGAACCACACCGAGGTGCCGAAGAAGCGGTTTTTTCGAAATAGAACAAGATAGTGAACGCCATGAAGTAAAGTAGAGATCAACCATATACGATGTTCGTCACAGCAAATAGAGATCCCGCCGAATAGCTGCTATTCTAGGTGCGATCTACATTCCCACGTATTCAGCAAAAACTTTCAAACAATAAATCAATTTTTCAACACGCACCACATGCCCTTCTCTTGCTGCCTCCATCAGTGGTGTATAGTTTTCATCGTTGGTTTCTTCTATGTTCGCACCAGCATCTATCAGCAACTTTGCCTACAGAGAAACGAATTTATTTCTTTGAATTAACTAGCTCTACAGCAAGTACAGCTCTAAAAACCAACCAGCTCCGCATGTCCTCCGCAGCATGACAATGTCAGCGGGCTCTCGTACGACTCGCTCGTTAGATTGACAGGGGCACCAGCTTGAATTAGAATTCGAGCAACCTAAAGTCGATGAAATCAGTGTTGAGCTGCCCACCTAGCAGTTCTGGGAAGGAAAACTCAACGCCACTCCAAAATGGGAGAGGGTCTCTGGCATAACGTGAACTAATTTCAATAGCAGACGCCTCACGCCGTCGAGTCTTCAGCTTTCAAAACGAGGCCGAAACAAGACAGCCGCCACATAGCGTAGTGTTCATTCCTCTGAGCATGCCACACCCTGACTTGTGCTGCTTCATGAAAAAAGGAACTACCTCGAGGTGACCATCCATGGCGGCCTCCATGAGAGCTGTATGCAGTTCTTCATCACGCGTGGTGCGGTCGTAGTCATTCAGAGAAAGAAGGTATTCTATTACATCTGTATAGCCCTTGTAAGCTGCCAATGTGAGTGGAGACTCCTAGAAGTAGGACAACCCAATATTTAAGCAGTCAGAAAAACAACAGCAGCTTTTACCTTGAATTCGCTGTTCATATTCACGAAAACAGCCTTCGCTCCCGATTGAATAAGGAACTTCACAATGTTGAGATGCCCTAAACATGTCCATGGCACATTTTATGTTAACTTCGCGTCCGATGTGAATTTATCCCGCCTAGAAAATCGAAAACTGGGGTTTTCTTAAGCCGTGCACCGGCTGATATACACATCCCCAGAACCCATATTTTTCGCAAGTAAATGTTCAGCTCTCACCTGCACTTGCAGCTTCCATTAGCGCACAATGTCCATTTTCGTTGCGCAGATCCAAATTGCATTTGTAGTCAACAAGCATACGCACCACCTGAACAGGGAACTAGCTTCTCAGTGCTATAAATCGATTCCTCTCGAAGCACCTTCTCTTGTCCAGCTGCTGCTGCGTAGATCAGTGGCGTGTTTTGCGTGATAGAATACGCGTTGATATCAGCTCCTAGTTCGACAAGACACTTGACACTTCGTACACTTCCAGCAGCGCAAGCTTCCATCAAAGGGGTGCAGTCCTGTTCCGTAGCAAAGTTCGTCGAGCCGCGGATGCGTACCAGCATCGCAAGCAGATCCGCTAGCTGAAAATTTGCTCGTTTCATATAATTTCTTGAATTTTCACCTTAAAACGTTCCTCTGTAATCCGCTGCATTCTATTAACGCTTGGATTCATCCACTATTTATTCTTTCTTAGAGAGAATCATCCATTGAATGTTGTGGTAGACGATTGAATGTGTAGCTCTGCACATCTACAGTTACTTTCAAATCAGCTCCCGTACCAAGTAAGCAATCAAGAAGAGAGGAGTGATGACATGATTTGCTAAACGCGAACGTGAAAACAAAAGATATATACGCGACCCGCAATAGCGATGCATGAACGGCTGTAAGGGTTACAATACCCAAAAGAAAATAAAAATCCGAAATGCGTCTGTCGCGAAATAACTTTTTATGCTAATGGCCTAAGATCACCTAGAAATGATATTGAAGCCATTTCTTTGTGGGGAAGACTAAAGCAGCACATTTACTGGGCGGTGGAGTTCCTACCAATATATTATAGTTACCTAGAATCTCTTAAGCCTACCCTAAGCATCACACAAGGGACAAAATTCTGTTGAACTAGGTATTCAGGTCAAATCATACAAACGTCTAGTGCAACGCTTTGTTACTTGACTGATAATGAGAATATTGTTTATATCCCGTTGTCCAATAGCCCTCTGATATTTGCGATAATGGAAAATGTTCAAAGTCAGATAGGAGCAGCAGCATAACCTATCAGATGTTACTCATAATACATAGACTCAAAAGTAAGGATTTACGGACACCTAAAAATTTTGTTAACCATATTTTCTCCTAATCAGAACGGAAGTATCTTGGTTCTAGCCGTGTCATACTTTGGCTGTGTTGTAATGCTATGAATCACACCATGATCGATCGATATATCCGTTTATCTACCGTTCCTCCTACTCTCGACCTCATGGAAGTCGGTTTGACATCTAATGGCTGAAGCTAGTTGTACAAATGATCTATCGATCCTAGCATAACGCATCTCTTCACAGTTTTGCAAAATGTATGCTGCCATTTTATTTGAGCCAGAAAATTTTTACCTTAATCGGCGAGTCGCGTGCACCACTCATCCTACAAGTGATCCTCGAAGCACCAACCACGAGCCGGAATTTTATAAGAAGCCTCTGATAATTGAATTTCGTGCTCAGCGCAACCTTGAACTTGTTCTACTGTGAAGGGGTGCACCAGGAATCTGCGTTCTCCCCACTGCTCTTCGTGGTTGTGATGAATGCAATCTCTCCAGATGGCGGCACCTTGGACGCTGCTGTATGCTGACGACGTCACGCTTGCATGTGAGGAGAAAGCCGAACTCGAGCGACAGGCACAGGCGTGGTGCGATCGCTTGGAATTGTTCAGACTCAAGCTAAGCATCAAAAAGCGGAATACTTGACGACGGACGTGAATGAGCACGGATCTATTAAGATCAATGGTACTGAGCTCTCACGAGTTACATCTTTCAAGTATCTCGGATCAACAGTTATGTCCGATGGCAGCATAAAGTTGGAGGTGAACGCACGCGTGAGTGCAGCCTGGTTCAAATGGCGTTCGCTGACTGGAGTGCTTTGCGACAGGACAATACCTGAGCACCTCAAATCGAAGGTTTATAGAACAGTCGTCCGCCCAGTAGCGACGTACGGTGCTGAATGTTGGCCCGTGACGAAGGAATTGAAATCCCCCTCAGTGAGACGAAGATGCTACGGTGGACGGCTGGAATTACGCGTTTGGACCTCATTCGCAATGACACCATACGACACAAGTTCGATGTCGCCCCGATAGCAGAGAAGCTGCGCGAAGCTCGTCTTTGATGGTACGACCACGTCCTTCGCGCTAACGACGACACCGTCCGTAAGATTGGCCTGAACCTTGAGGTCATTGGAAAGCAGCCCAAGGGACGCCCGAAGCAACGCTGGCTAGATACGTTGCACTTGGACTTAAAAATGGCTGGTGTGCACCCTGATCAAGCAATTGATCGGAGAAGTGACGTCACCACACCAGAAGAGTTGACCCCGCTACCAAGCGGGACAGACGCTAATGAAAACCAAATGAATGTCATGAGATACTATACCATTGCACGTCACAATTTTTAGAGGTAGCACAGCAGAGGCTTTCCGCTTCCTCGCATTTTAAAACACCTTATGCCTTTTTTCCTTTAGTTGGAAAAAATTATGGAGCATCCTCCATAATGAAGAATTTCCGAAAGGTAAAGAACCGAGCCCTAATCAGCAAAAAAAGGTTGTTGTAGGGTAGGTGCAAAAAGGCGTTAGTGAATTTGAGTGATTATCGACTTCCATAAAGGAAAACTTGGATAAAAACTGGTTCTCAGTTATTTCGAGGGACTCACCCCCGCAGCGCTTGCTAGTAGTATTAGGCCGTCCAAATTAGCAACTCGATTGTCCTCGTCAACAATCGCATCTGCTCGGTGATCCATGTCTGGCTGAGATGGTCCGTCCTGAGCGGCAGCCATCAGCCCTTCAACCGCTCTCGTTGGTGGTTTCCTGTTGTTGAGAAATTTTGACTTAGGATTGAATGGATCGGCTATAGACGGTGTACCTTAGGCCTGCAGAAGCGTAGAGGTTCAGAGCGTTGGCGAGCACGTCCACGGATACCTGGCCACCATGCTCACGGAGGTACTCGTTAATCGCTTCTGGAGATCGTCCTACTAGCTCCGGAAGCACGGTTATCTCCGTAGATTGCATTTCGTCGCAGAGAGCCTCAAACGCTTGATCCATGCGGTCTCTCATGGTGGAGTTTTCAATGTGCAGCGATCTCTGAAGCACTGCGCTTAGACAATGTAGGTGTCATTGACGTAGGAAAACACAGATGCAAACATTACCTCAATATCGGCAGCCGACAGACGAGCGGACATCTCCGTCTGGGTGAGCGACTCGATCGCCAACGGTGTGCCGAAGACGCACAAGGAGAGATAGTTTTGCAGGCAGGTATAAAGCTGTAACACAAGGATTTCACAACTACTTCTATGGACAGTCGGAAGAACGGCACTGACCCTAACACTATGCTCATAGAGAACATGGTACAGCTCCATCTGACCTTTGTGGTCAACTCGAGTCATATCGGGCAGTAAATGGACGAAGTTGGCGAGTTCAGGGATTACACGACCGTTATTCAAGGTGGCAGCGGTGCGGGAATAGTTCGCCTTCACCTTCACTCGCTTGCTTTTCGGAACACAAGGGGAGTTTCCCAAAAAGAAGGGAGGAGTAGTAGTGGTCGTCGTCGTCACGGCGGTGTTAGCGGAACGCTGGAATGCAGCATACGGAGGTCTATTGAGACAATTCTGAAACAAAACCCATCAGAAAACCTACGGAATTCGTCGTTGGAGAGCTGGACTGGGAACGCTTTCCGAGGCGAGCTCGCGTAACACCTTTCTCGTTGGAGATGGCATCATAGGATTCCAGAAGGGGAACGCCGAGCCGTTCGGCCAGCTGAATAATTCAATATATTACTCATGACACCAATTTTTTACAAAAAACTTTGCTTTTACCGAGCTCTCTTGCGTCATGAGGAATTACTATGCACATGAGTCATCTTTGATGAGAAAATTATTGTATTTTGAATTGCATTCTATCCTGCTATATACAATGGCCGCCCGCTTATGTTCATGCCCGTTCGCGCAATACTACTGACCGGAAGATGGGTTCTTGGGAAGAGATCAATATCGATACAGTTTATTTTCGACAAATCCTCGTGGATTAATATAGGAATTATGCGAAGCTTTTTGCTAATTTCATAGCGATAATGACAGCGAAAGCTTCCATATTTTCGAAAGCTTACCATTGATTTTTTTGGCGTTTGCTTTTCAAGATTAAGGATAAAAAGGCTAAAGGACGGTGTTATTCAATCCTCTTTGGGATGCGCCACGCATTCTACTTCTATGGGATGAAGGCGTGTTGAATGCGTATTTAGCCATACAATGACTTGCGTGGCCAGCCGATGTACAAGTCAGTGCTTTATTCTTCTCAGACCAGTCTGCTACCAATTCACCGACCCTGGAGGGATGGCCCACCAAGATTAAAAATTCATACATGGAGGAAGCACCTTGGGTTCTAAGAAATTTAAGAAAACGCAAGTGCGGGTCTTACTTATTCGTAAAACATAACAAACAGGAATAAGCAAGATAATCAAAAACGCTGAAAAATGAGCTTCAGATTCCTACCATATGAATTCCGATAAACAGCTAAGTAATGCCATCAACTTGCTTGCCTTTTTTTTCTGTGAATTACACGTGCTCTTCTCTAATAGTAAACTGACGCAAATCTGAGTTCTTGCCGCAACTCCTGTGCCCTACTTTTTAATTCCCCCTAACGTGATAAATAATTTATGTAATTGTAATTTCGTTTATTTTGTGTTGAAGTAGGTAAGTCACGTGGAAATCGGATGGAACATACGATACAAAAATACCACATCATACACACACATCGCACTATGAAGCATTTAAACGACACGTCATCGACAATGCGTCATGTAGTTAACCTCATACCTACGAACTTTGGGATAGAGCATGTCTTTCAAACCCTCGACTGGTGCAAAACGCTGCATTCTTCGAGAAGTACAGAGGTTGGAAGTCTGATCTGATTCGTCATTTTGCGAATTGCATGAGTTATTCTCCTATGAATCTCATCCGTATCTCAAAAAAAGGAGCTGATTGGCGAATCAATGCTGTGATACGATTTCCGAATCCTTTTTATCGTTCATCGGTGAAACACCTTAGGCATAGATATTTAAGGTCCAGCCTACTTGTGCTTCTAAATATGAATGGATTGATTCATGCACCCTTCCCTCATTCGATCCATACCATTCGATCAATATCACTAAATCGGCTTCAAAGCAGGCGAGCAGCATTAGTAGACCCCCTATAACTTCACCACTATAAATTCTTGGAGCGAAGAGTCGGCTAGCAGTCAGCAGTCTCGTCTGGCCACTGGACAGATCATAATTCGTCTAGAAACATCATTATAGACTCAAGAAAACCTATTTTGCTCACGCTTTCTAAAAGGTTGACAGCCCTCTCTTATATAGATTACATAGCGCTAATCTTGAATATGTTATGGCCTATATACGTGTTTTGTGACTTCTTGTACCCGCGGAAAATTTTATTTGAAAGCTATAAAGAAGTTATAGAGACGGCAAACGGTAACCATTTCAATCCAAAAGTCCGCTATTTCCGGAAAGGCGCGGATCAATCGTCACTAATACGGGTAAGCTTTATGATACGGTTATCACATTTACGTACGGTTTTAAATGTACAGCGAAAACGTGTCGTTGTTATGGCACTTTTCGTCGCTAGTATTGAATTAAGCAAAATTAGCTACCCATGAGAAAAGTTTGCATTTATCGGTCATTCGAATTTTGAAACAAAGGGGAAAAGCGGGGTGCAATATTACCTCATCGTCGGCCGAGGAAATAGGCACATTCTCGTCTTCAGCCATCGGAAATCGGAAATCGTCCGAGTAGATCGCGTTGCTTTCTGAAATAAGGAGTTGCAGCCTAGGTGAAAAATTAGGGTCTCATGACTGTGTCGCAATCGGTAAATGGGAATTTCAAGATTTGCCTGACGATCGCTTCAAGTTCAGAGTCCTAAACATAACGCGAAGTTTGTAACCACGTACACTGTTCGACCGAACCTTCACCAGTGCCCTCATTTTTGACGTCAAGCCAGAAATGAAACACGGAATTCCTAAACAATGAGGATAGACCAATTGGTCTCCAGGTCATCTGTTGCAGCAGCTGAGCTTATCGTGAGTCTGTCTTTATCATTTGCGCTTATTTTACGCTTTCGCTTCATTTGGGCGTTTTACGCTATATTCCTGGCTACACGGCAAAAATAAAGCCTCTAGCGAAGCACTTATTGGGATAGCAGAAGTATTATAATCTTAGAGCTATGTTTAATACTGTGAAGACGTCGGAGCGCCAGGCTGAAAGAAACAATTCTCACATACTTAGCTCGTCCGAACAAAAATTAAAGACAAATAGGCTCGGGGGTTCACCTTGTATTATATAATACACAAAAATTATCCCTCTTAGAAAGAAGCTTGAAAGGATGTCCCCCAAATTAACACACACTGCCCATGAAATGCGAAATAATAAGATTAAAAGGCAAGGCGTACCATGTGGGATTCGAAAACATTGCCCATCACAGGAATTTGAAGGGTCTCACGTCAAAAGATAAAGAAACTAGTAGACGGAAAACTATGACAAGAATACTAGTCAAATGAACACCACAAGGTGGGCATGCAGTCTGTTCCCCCTCAATTAGTTTCAACTACTGCATGTGCAAATCTGAATAACGAAGGTGCAGTAACAAGTTAACGACTAACGATGAATACTACAGCGTAGGCACTTCGTAACCTCCTAGCACGGGAAGGGAAGTAGGAGCTTAGAATGTTTTAGTGATAACCGCGTAGCCTAGGCGTTCAACTCGATATTGAAATGGGATGTACTGCAGCTGTGTGCTAAACCAGATAAGAATGTAGAGCGAATGAAGTGTATTTCCAATTCAACTAAGTGGTGTTTCCAAGATGTTCCCTAAGTTGCTTTAAACGATCTTTCATCTTGACGGTGACAAGCCACACACATGGAAAACCCTTTTCCATCCAACTTCAATGAAAATAACTGCTTCAAACCAAAATTGGTATGAATTGAACGGCTGGACTCCACCAGCGCGATTCCTTCGTTCTTTTATAAAACCATCGATTGTAGCCTATTCTAAACAAGGACAAGCCACGTCGCAAGAACGGTAAAGGGAGAAACCACCACAAGACAGAAGTGCTGAAGGAACAGGGCAAAACAGTACAACGGAAGGCCACCGACAAGGCACCGATTCTGATCAAGTACACGGTGACACAGGAAGCAATCAGTGGTCTCCGAGAGAAATTCGCATCGACGAAGAAGCTGGAGGAGTCGCGCTTTGAACGCAACAACACCCAGCACAGCCCGTCCGCCGAACAAAACTCTGAATTGAGGTCAATCGCGTCACCAAACCGGCGTCAGCAACGCGACTCGCGCCTACCCGACGCGCTGGTGCAGAAGCCGGGTAGCCTCGCTCTTCTGGGGCAATACGACAGTCGTTAGTGTTCATGGAGTGATGTGCGGCCGTCTCCTTGTCCACCTATCGGAAAGCTAAGTGGCGTTGAATTATATCGTGCGTGACAAGTTACGATGGTCGACAACTACGACGACAGCTCCAGAAGGTGAAGAGTCGAAGTTCGAATCCGCGTCGCTGACGACTTCTCTGTAGCATCAGCATCAGGGATGCCAGGCTGAAGACGAATACCTGCGATGACCAGCACAGCACTCGGTCCGCACTGCGCGACAAACAAGCATGAGCAGGCCCGATCGATCGCCGCTGGTTCGCTGAAGATCGATTCCGCCGATCAGCCGCGGTCCACATAACGTCGTGTCGTGTCCATGTGTCTGTGACGTTGACGTGAGACCGATGCGAAGGGGATCGGCTTTGTCGTCAATTCGGCCTTCACACTAACTCGTGCTTGTGATTTAAGACGCGATGTAGAAGCAGACCTGAGAAGTTGCGCAGCAGTTTGAAACGATCGCATTTGGAATGACCTCGGATGTTCGTTGAATGGTTCAGACCTAGGTTGAATGGACTAATTGGGTTGTGAACTATAAAAGTGTTCAATGGAAAATCACTGTTCTGTTTGAGACATTCGTGTCTCGACGTGCCTATCAACGGGGTGTGCGGGGTATTTTTAGAAAAATTGCGCGCTTTCTCGCTCGTCGTAAAACGTCCACAAAACAACACGGACGAGGTTTCCGCGTGCGATGTGGTAATATTCTTCGTGTGACCACGCGTGCATCTCCCTTTCCCAACCTGAACTATCCTTAACGAATCACAATATTCAGGGGCGTGTATGGAAATTGTAAGGGGATGAAGTACTGTAGGGAGATGGGATATAGACTACGGTAGAAGAGAAGGATAACCAATCCACGGGAGATTGATTACGCCACCCAATAACGCCTCACCTTGTCTTACCCGACGCCTTTGGGCCCATTTAAAATACCCGTGCGTTAGTTTGCCCATTGGCTATCGGAACCCCCTTTAAGACACCACTTAGAGACCCCGCAACCAGGGAGGACAAAAAAGCGCCCTCTCGGGTTGACAGTGGTGTGTGGGCTCCATGGTGCTCAGCCGTTAGGCTGACCCCTTCCTTCTTTATTTTTAATGTCGTCGTATATAATATTTATGCCTGCAAATATCCCATAATAAACTAATGTGAGAACTACGCGTTCTGTGGTGTAAAGTTATACTGTATAAAATAGACGGATTAACAAGTAGTAACACCGTGCGCTCAACCGCTACACTGTCCAACACAGTGGGCGCTCGGAGTTATTATAGGCGGGATACGTCTCTTCAACTTTTAACTTATTCTTCCACGCGTAGAAGTAAGTTATGGTGAAGTCCGTTATTTTAGCAGACCACCTCACAGTTACCCTTTGCACGCTCATTTGTGGAATATACCGGGACCGGTATATTCTGCAAGTGTTCGTTAAGAGCGTGAGGTGGCGGAACGTATCCAGGGGAGGTTTACGACCTGCTCCTGCGGATATGTCAGCGACGGCCCAGAGCCATAAAACCGTATCGGACGGGGAGTCCGAGGAGCACACGGTAGACACACCTCCAGGAGAGTCCATAAAAGCCCCCAGATCTAAGCAACTAGGTTCAGTCTTGGCTTAGCTCTCCTCTAGTCTCCTCTTTGCTCCTTGTTCTTGTCTTAATTGTATCACTCTGATTTTTGCCGTAATAAATTGTACTTCCTGCTCGTTGCTCCGGCATCGGAACCATAGTAGGCTGGATATCGGACCCGATTCCACCTACAGTAATCGGAAGGATTACCACGAAGACAGTTAGACACTAGACCTGTCCGATTTGGGGGCCACCCCGGTAACTTGGATCCAAGTTTCAGTTTTAAGATCTGTTGAAAATGTCCAGCAATAGTTCCGCCGGATCCACAGACGGAGTCGTCACGGATTTTGTAGGCGAGAATGCTCTACAACCGCCGGAAGACTGGAATCAGCTTGGAATAAGCTGTCAGTCAGAGGATTTGAATGTTTCATTCGGGAATATCCTAGAACGGTTGGGTAACGCGCTAGATGACCAAATCAAAAATTGGCTCGCTCACAGCGAGCAAAGATTTTGGAGGCCGTTAGAGGTAATGTAGAAAATACAGTAGGAATAGTGGCTAAGCGCTTAGGAGTAAAGGCACATGCTTTGGAGATCTCATTTTTCAATGAAGTTGGGATGACTCCCGATGATCTGCGCGACTTCTTGCCGACGGTAAGTGCACATAGCCAAGCATTGTGCGAGCTGGCATTGACTTGGGATGCGAAATAAACCAAGTTAAAGAAACAGTAATTGCTAAGTGTGATGAAGTCCTGGAATTGCAGAATCACATAGTAAATGTGGAGTCACATCTTGAGCATGAGTTGTCGGAAAAGGACAAAATGGCGGAGCGCCATAGCAATCAGTTGAGACTGTTACAGGAGAAGGTTAAGAGCGTGCCAGCTGAAACACTGCACTCAAAGGCTGGAGCCAGCCGGGTACAAGTTGGTGCAGTTGAGGCGGGGTGCAGAACAAAAGAATGGCGTGCGGTCCGCAGCCAATATACTTCGCTGGTAAGCAGTCGAGTAAGAGGTTCTGTTAAGGGACGGATCACGTCCCAACCCATGAACGCTGGGGCAAGTTGCGAGCTTATGGAGAAGTCTCGCGCCTCTTCGCGTTTGTCCTCGCTGGGTTCCTTTCAAGGACCAGTGACTAGTGAGTCAGTGACCTGCTCGGAAAGGAGCAGAGAGCATATCGCTACGGATCAAGTAGGCGATATGTTAACCATATTTCGGGAGGTTTTTAAGGCTCAGAGTATAGCCAGTGTCCCAAAGTATGATGGCAAAAATTCGCTAAGCGACTTTTTGAGAGGACTAGAAGTAAAGTTTCCTACCACAGTATGGTCGGACCCAGATAGGCGCGATATATTGGTGAACCACCTTGCAGGAACTGCGCTTTCAATTTTTAAGGGTCTGCCGCAAAATATTCGCGAAGGAACATATTTTGATGTAGTGGGAGCGCTAAAAATGGCTCGCCAAAACCCGTGTGAGCGCTTAAGCAATATTAAGGCTTGGGAAAACCTATGCAAGGAAGAAGATGAGTCCCTGGTAGATTTTTGCTGCCGCATGGAAGACCTTTCTAGAAGGATCCACCCCAGTGTGGAGTGGGATTTCATTAGAGGTTCCAAGTTGTACTCTTGCCTTCAGCACTGGCAGTGTTCCTATTACATGAGGGCAGCGCTGGATGCGGAAGAGGGCCGAGTGTATGAGGAGGTTAAGCGAGTAGCGGTGCGACTGGAAAAGGTACAGGTAGGCTTTGAAAAAGTGACTGATGGTCACAATTCTTCAGAAAAAGGTATCGATCGGAGCGCGATCGATACAGGAGAATCCCATCTCGAGAGGGCAACCGAAATTCCGCACCAGTTGGGTGGTCAGTATTCGGCTAAAACCTCACCTAAATGCTACGGCTGTGGACATTTTGGGCACATAGCGTCAAAATGTCCAAATAAGGTTCGAGATGTGGAGAAAAGTCGTAACACACGGGATGGGGTGAATGTTGCAGGCGACAGCCCCACATCGAGCGCTGCAGACGGAATTTCTGCTATCGCTCAACTTGAAGGTTGGTGCAAGAGTGTTCGAGGTAAGGAACGCTTTCGACAGAAGCAGCGATGTGCTGCAGGCAAGCCGTGCGGCGAAAGCGAGTATCACCAAGATTGGAAGAGGTTTGGCTATGCGAAAGAACGGAAGGCTAGCTTCTTACCAGGTCGAAATGGTAGTGGTAAGGACCCAGAAATGGAAAAAATTAGGCGCCGAAAGTGCCGGAGGAAGAACAGAATGGGTTCTTATACGATGAAAAATGTCAGTGTAATTTGTTTCTATAATTCTAGTCTTACACTGCCAACAAACGAAGATGCTGACAACGCCTACTGGGGACATGCCAATACGAAAGAAGGGATGCGACGACGCAATGAACGCGCTAGCGATGAAACAATGAGGAGTCTTCTAAAGCTGCCCAGTTTCACCTCGTCCTTCTAATAGTTGTCCTTATTTTCGCTGTTGTGACTAAAACGCAAGTGCTTGATAAACGCACGAACGTTACATTGTAAAATTGTCATGTTTTCATTTTTTCTGAAATCCCTTTTTGGATGGCCTTATAAGCATCATTGCCCTACATAACTGTGGAAAGAGAAGTCAAATGTCGTCGGATAGATGATTACAAGCTGGTATGGACCCATACCAACTTATGACCAGTGCAAGTTTGATCTAGGTCAGCAGATGAAGACTGGTGCTTCAGAAACCACTGAGTTGCACTTTATTTCGGAAAGCGTGAGCGGAGCCGCTCTCTAAAAAGCGACGGAGTCTTGACTGCTCAGAAAGCAATGCAGGCGAACTGGACTAGACTCGTGCTTTATAGATGCCAGTCTTTTATACTTTCCTTTGGAAAGTGCGAGCGGACCCGCTCCTCTAAAAGTGACGGAGGTCGTCGCTGTAACTGTGTAGAAGGTTCGGGCTGCAGTGAGCAGGCGAACTGCAGTGCTCTTGTGCTACATGGAGAGCGAGAGTTGTCCTATTTTCCCAGCAATGAGTGAGCGGAACCGCTCATAGTGACGCGAGTGACGGAGGTCGTTGCTCATTATGATTTTTTTAGCGCAGTGGAAGCGCTTGTTTCTCTGAGGGCCCCCATTTGGAATATACCGGGACCGGTATATTCTGCAAGTGTTCGTTAAGAGCGTGAGGTGGCGGAACGTATCCAGGGGAGGTTTACGACCTGCTCCTGCGGATATGCCAGCGACGGCCCCAGAGCCATAAAACCGTACCGGACGGGGAGTCCGAGGAGGACACGGTAGACACACCTCCACGAGAGTCCATAAAAGCCCCTAGATCTAAGCAACTAGGTTCAGTCTTGGCTTAGCTCTCACCTAGTCTCCTCTTTGCTCCTTGTTTTAGGTTTATTTGTGTCTTTCCGATTTTGTCTAAAATAAATTGTATTCCTTGCTCGTTCTTCGTGCATCGGAACTGTAGTAGCGCTGGATATCGGACCCGATTCCACCTACAGTAATCGGAAGGATTACCACTACGACGACAGTGAGTCACTAGACCTGTCCGACTCATTGACGTACTGTGACAGAATTTGATATGGCTTCTGCATATCCATTACCAATTTCTTCGCCTTTTGAAGCAATATGCTTTTGGACGGGCTCTTCTTGGCAAGTTCGCCGGTGGCTGTTGTCAGCAAGAGCCTTACTTTTTGTTTCAAAGAACAGCGATCTATTATTCGAGCTCATACTAATGGACTGGGAGGCTGCACGACTCTTCAAGGAATTTGGCTTTGAATAACGAGACAAGCTTTTGCGGCTATCAACCATCCTTCTCTGCTCCAAAACTGGGTAAGTACGGCAGGGAACCATTGCTGTGCTGGGTCGAGCATCCGGCAATTTCAACTGCTCTGGATTTGAGTAGCAGAAATTTTTACCGCTCTGCGAGCTATTTGTTTTCGATAAGGAACTCTGTGCAGGTAATATATCCTTCAGCACCGCCCTTCGAAACATTCGTTTGATGTTATTGCAGACGAGTTCCCAACGTTCGACTTGGTCCCACGAAGCTTTCGTGCCAGTTTGTTCAACTGATTTCTAGCCTCCATTATGTGGAATTCAATCGAGAGTTATTCGGTTGGCATTAGCGATTTTCTCGAAGAACTGAATCTCATTCTCCATTTCAACTATCTGAGTGCGGATGACCTTCTTGTCTATCACCGACTTTGCCTCTTGGTGAAGTACGGCGATTCGACATTGCAGTACATCTCTGATTTCTTTTATTGTCTCAACACTCCCTGAGAGGAATATTATCCTGCTGGAATACTCTTCGTATTTTTCGTGGTCTTCTCCTGGAGCAGGGGCGCTATCTGTGTACGAGGAAAACATCTCCAGTAGACATTGGATCCGATTCCGATTTTCCGGATAATCGGATGATTCAGATAGGCCATTTTTCAAACCCCGGATGATTCAGATGAGGACAATTTCGAAAACCCCGGATCTTCGGATGATTCAGATGAGGGCAATTTTAGAAAGCCGGGATCTTCGGATGATTCAGATAACGCCATTCTCGACCGGATTTCGATATCCGATTCGGATACAACCGGATAAGTGATATAATAGGAGCACGCAACCTCTTAAAAACGGAACACATCAGTAACTCCGCTTTATTTCCTTGACCAATTGAAGTCACGGGCGCGCAAAGCAGCTTGGAGCGCCTCACCTTGAATTAAGTGTTTATATGCCCTAGTCAAGCCGAAACCGGTTTCGGTCTGACCAGGGCATATAAACACTTAATTCACCTTAAACTCCGCCTGTGAAAGTCTGATCTTCCGCTGCAGGTCCCAAGCCCGGATAAAGGAGGAGGGTTGGTCCCTGCCGAGGGACCGTAAAAATCAGGTAAGAAACCATGGAGAATCGTGAAAGGATATCAACTCAAGCTACCGCATCCGGGGCAGCCGATGCGCCGGCGTTGGTGGGTCGAAACCGGGGCGCCGGTGTAAAGTCCAATACTGGTTATACGGCTAAGATGTTTACTCCCAAAAGAGAAGTCACTGTTGCATCGTGGAACGTCCGAACGGCATATCAAGTAGGACAGAAGGAGATTATCGTACGTGAGCTCGTCAGGTACAAAGTAAGTATAGCTGCGCTATCCGAGTTACGGCTCATTGGATCAGGACGAATGAAGATACGTGTCCCCCACGGAAATTTTCAAGTTACGTTATTCTACTCAGGCGGCGATAAGCATACGGAAGGTGTCGGATTTGCGTTAGACGAAAAGGTAACTGACTGCGTACTGGCGTTTCATCCAATCTCCAGTCGATTGGCAGTACTGACGCTCGCTGGCACAGTTCGAACACGTATCTTCTCAGTATATGCTCCAACGGAGATCAGCCCAGATCGCGCAAAAGACGACTTCTACAGCAACTTGCAGGCGGCTATTGATTTGGTCCCCAAAATAGATGTGATATTACTTGCTGGAGACTTTAACGCTCATGTTGCCAGAAATCGTGATGGTTGGAAAGAAGTACTTGGACGATATGGGATAGGAGAAGAGAACGACAATGGTGTCCGGCTCCTGACATTTGCTGCCGCAAATGGATTGGTGATCGGGAATAGCATCTTCCAGCATAAACAGAAGCATCAGCTAACGTGGCGTGCACCAAATGGTAATGAATCTGTACTTCTGGACTATGTCCTCGTCAATAGGCGCTTCAGAACATCTATCAGAGATGTACGAGTAAAAGGTGGTGCAGATTGCGGATCTGATCACCATCTCGTGTGTGCCAGAATGCGGCTCCGACTGCAGAAGGGAAAAGGAAGCACTACAAGTTCCATACGACGAAACTGGTCGATCCTCGCGGAGCCAACATCCTGACTACAATTCCAAATAAAGCTGGCAAATCGCTTTGCGTCACTTGCGGGAAAGTGCGACGTAGATGAAGAAGAAAGGCAGTTCACGAATGCCATATGTAAAAGCGCAGAAGAAGTTTGCCCAATTGTTAGGCACCGCACACAGCCTGGGATCTCAGAAACGTGCCTGGATCTCATTGACCAACGAAAACATGCAAAACTTGTGAATCGTGAACGATACTTCCAGCTCAATCGCGAGACAACGCCAGCTTAAACTCGAGCGTGAAGCTTATTGGAACTCTGTAGCTGAGCAGGCAGAGAATGCAGCCCGCAGAAAGGAATTCCGAATTCTCTATGCTACGCTGAAACGCCTTACAGGCCAGAAAAAGCCGACAAACGACAATATAAGAGAGGCTGATGGAAGCTTCACAAAATCACCTGAAGAGCGCCTCCAACGATGGAAGGAATTCTTTGAGAGAATATACAACCACGCTACATCAGGAGACCCTCATGTTGCACCACCGTTGGTTCTTATACCAGAAGCAATCGCATCGGATACTGCACCTACCAGGGAAGATGTTGCTGAAGCTATAAGGCTGTTACGAAATAACAAAACTGCCGCAATCAATGGCGTGATGACTGAAATGTTGAAGGCTGGTGGAGGTGTGCTGATTAACCGTTTACATGCCTTGCTGAAGTTAATCTGGAGAACTAAGAAAATTCCATGGCATGGAAACAGGCCATTGTCATACCAGTTCTAAAAGAAGGTGACGGATGTGACCGCAAAAACTATCGTGGAATAAGTCTGTTTCTATCACAGGAAAGGTGTTCACGAGAGTACTCCAAGCGAGGCTGCAGAAGCAACGTGAATGTATCGCCAGAGAGGAACAAGCCGGCTTCCGTCCGGGAAGAGGCTGCTGTGATCAGATTTTCGCTCTTCGGCAGATAATGGAGGAGCACATACGATGTGGTAAACGAATGATCATCGTATTTATAGACTTCCGCGCAGCCTTCGATAGTGTCTACTGGCCAGCTCTTTGGAAGGTATTGGAATCAGAACATATTACACCGAAAATCATACGACTACTGCAGGAGACCTACGCCAACTGCTCTAGCTTTGTGCGTATTCGAGAAGGAGCAGCAAATGTGTTTACAATACTATCTGGCGTGAGGCAAGGATGTGTATTGTCACCGTTGCTGTTCAACAATGTTGTCGATGCAATTTGCGGGAAGTGTTTAGCGGAGGACAAGAAGTTCAAATTGGAAAAGATCAATTCGTTACAGACCTCATGTTCGCTGACGATAGTGCAATCTTCAGTAATTGATTTTAGAAGAACATGGTTCCACGAGAGGCAGCAGTACAAATATCGGCTGAATATGTGTAACTTAGTAATACACCGTAACATATGATAGATAAATCTTTTGTAACTTGCTGTCCCAGCTACGTCATCATGTGTTCAAAGTAAATTCTTAGCCGAATGACAGGGGAAGGAGCATCAGGATGTGCCCCGTCTTTACATGGGTGCGCTAGTTAAGCTACACTGTAAATACCGCCACATCTCCTGGTCTCAATATCAGTTTACCTACTTCGACATCTTACGAGAATTCTGTATAGTCGTTTCGTAGACCCTGATTGTGCGAAAATGCTTCCACATCATTTCAACATATACCGGTATACTAATCCGAGTTGAGCATTCAAATCAGACTATTCGAATACTTGAATATTGGTGCCTTTCTGCTCCGTTTCGAATACTCGAATACCCGCAATTTTCGAGCATTCGAATTTCGAATAGATTCGAACAACGCGATTTTTTGAACATTCGAATTCGGATATATCCGAAAAACGCGATTTTTTGAGCGTTCGAATTCGAATATATTCGAAAAACGCGATTTTTTGAACATTCGAATTCGAATACTCAAATTCGAATGAAAATCATTCAAATACCTATTCGAATAGGTCATTCGAGCACAACTATACTATTTATGCAAAGCGAAGGATATGAAGGCTAGTATCAATCACTAGCCTTTCTTTGGTGCTTGGCGAATGATACTGGATTATGCTTTCTCACTCTATCAACCAAAATATACAACAGAGGTCACGCGGAGCGAGACATCCTTAACGAGCGGATTGGATCCGGGACGAACACTTGTTGCCCCTTGGATGGTAGAATAAACCCTACTAGTTGATTTAGACTTCTGTGCCGAATAATGTTATTCGTTTAGAGCCCATATAGGTTTTGTAGTTATACGGTAAAAAACATCGAAGATTGTTCCGCTAACATCAGTTCGGTGGATACCTTGTGCAGCGTTTAAGGGTTATACCCGATTTTTTATTTATTTCCTCACCTTAACATTGGATTACACGTCCTATACAAGCGTTGAACCTTACCAGTTAAAGTCAGGGGTCGGATCAGAAGAAAGACAAGTTTCTAGGCTTGTAGGGAGGATCATTGCTACTAGTTCAACCAGATTCTGCGCCTTCATAATTTTGTTACGGTACAAGTGGTTATTGCATTAGCGTTCCTTCATAGCGGAGCTGTGATTGTCAAGTTAATTCAGTAGAGCAGGACCATCTTCACCTCGAATCCTAAGTAACGTTGTAGAAATTGTACTGCTCCGACATGCCCAAAGGCGTGTCTCGCACCATTTCACGGGTCCGCAAGTTTTTATGTCGGATTTGTTTAACTTCAAAAACTTACTGATGGAGCGAAACAAACAAACAGCGACAACAACAAAGTTCACTGAAACAATTGGGTACTGTACAACCCTCATTGGTTTTCTGAGTCCCGTCGCTCTCACACGCTTCTCGTCATCTTCATGGTCTACAGAATTCTCAGCTGGAGCTACTCCTTGAGACTGTTTAAAGGTGCCCTCTTTCGTAGTTCATTCGTTCGCTATTAGCACTTGAGGGTCAATGAATCTCCAGTCAAGGCCCTTTCCAAGTCTCAGGCGTGAGATTCTATCGTTGCGTTGTGGCCACCGCGGTGGAGCGCTGCATAGCTAACAAGAGTGTTTTATACTTCGGCGTCTGGGAAACACAGCAGTAGAGCCACCCATATCAATCGACTACGCACTGTGGTCGATATCGACGGTGTCCATATGTTTAAAATTGAATAACGAACAATTAACTACAAGGCGTGTGCGCAACAATCATCAACCCCTATGACACCTCACCAAGCGTGCCTCAGTGGCGCAGTCGGTAGGTGTGCCGCCTCATAGGGGCATCAGGCGAGCTTGTAAGTTCGAGTCCGCGTTCTGCCGATGTTTTTGCACATGTTAGTCTGTTGTTATTACGTTTTCTCATCGTTACATGAGTCTACTTTAGATCATCAATGCTTACAACAAACCAAGACTGACTATTTGCGCTTTCATATGTGTTAGTTTTTCAACGATTTGAAAAAAAAAAACATCGGGGAATTCGATTTTTGGCAAGTATTTCGGCAAAAGTCGACAAGAAATCGAACCAGTCAACGTCGTCAACCCGTTGGGATGGCCGGAGAACACGTACGTTCGCTTAGAAGGCGGTTTCATTCCAGCCGCTCTGGGCCAAGACAGACGTTGAATGAATGACTTATTACCGGGGACTCGTCTTGTTTAGCCTTCGGGTGACGTTAGCGCGGGAAACTTCCCCGCGGGGACCTCTAGTGTACGAAACAGAAAATACAACATGCAACGGGCACCAGGCGATCAATACTGGGCATGGAGCGTCACTGCTGCAACACTTTGACACAGAGCTAAACAAGATCCCTCTTTAGCAAACGTTAACTAATCTGCATGAAGACCCTTTTTCTGAAAACTGATTCATATATGGTAAGAAGGCGCATTTCCTCTGGTTTTCAAAAAGTTCTTGGCCTTTTCAAAAAACTTACCGAATTATGATCATTTTTGTGCACGCCCAATTTTGTCGCTCCAATGACGTTGAAGCCAAATCGACCAGAGATCGATCCAACCTGTTCGATTCAGAAAATCAAGGCTTTTTCACTGTGCATTGATCGGGAATTGAAACTTTTAGTGCCAGAATTATATCTGCATAGGTGATCTGTTTCAGGTAGAAAACTAATTTTGCATGAAAAACAAAAATTTTGAATTCGATTCGCCCTAATCATATCAAAGATCGCTGCGAAGAAGCTTGGTTTTTTACTGTATAATCATCACGATCTATAATTTTGTATGGCACCATTTCACTCCCTGATTTTCTTCCCTTCAGAAGATAGGCAGCTTTTTCCGCGAGAAGTCCACCCTTCAGTTGAGACTTCGTCGGCATTTCGAAGAGTGCCTCAAAAATTTTTGTAGGGAGACCACTTATGTCAGCTTAAGCATTTATCACTTGCATTTTTATAAAGTTTTGCAGGGAGATCACTTAAGTTAGTCTTAGCAATTAACACTTGGAACTTTATAGAGTACAATTTTCGATGAATATGCTGCTCCTTCAGGTAGATGTGCAAGTATCGTGTCTAGGAGATCGTCTGCAATTATGAAATGTTGAGCTCGTTGTCATTAGTTCGGAAACTACTGGCGAAATTTTTTATTTTTAACAGTAGAACAATCGAAATATTATCAAAATACTACATATTCAAAACGTTAGTCAACGTTTTTTCTTCAAATAAATCATTTCGAACAATCAATGAATAACATATCTTCTTCTGTGGACGAACCTCCGTTGTGTTGATGCTGCACCTGAAAAGAGGATCCCATTAAAGGGTACCAAAACAGCATAAAGATTTGTAGAATGGTGATGTATTAGGTTGTCCCATAAATCCCCGCCTTTTTTGAACGATTCATTGCGGATTCGGCTCGCGGTCTCTTGCACAGCGCTATACAGCTTTCGAAATAAAATGAGTTGCTCTATCAGAACATGTATTGCATTTCTTTCTTCATCATGGATTTTGTAAATTTTCAGGTCGTTAAAGTGAAAAGCGAAAAAGTAGCCATTCGCACACTTGTTCTCTCCGCTTAGATTTGCAGTTTTTTTTTGTAGCATTTGGAAGACAATGTTCTGTGCTACAAGAATACGTGTTGGTCCTATTAACTTTTACCGAAGCTCTTGCTCTATGGTAGGACTTTTTTGCTCAGAGTTAAATGTCGTTCGAAAGAGAATGTCTTGCTCTATAAGAATTCGTGTTGCGTTTATTGGCTCATGCTGATTTCTGTCGAAATGGGAAATACGAACTTTTTATATCGATACTTCATGATATTATTGAGCATTATGTTCCATGGGAAATGGTTACATCTTTTAAGTCTACACATCTATCTCAATATTTACAGAACATGCTGGAGCATAGCAATTGTTTATTTCATGAAGCCAGACGTTCCAACGAGTGGACTGAATATTAAAAAATTCTGAAAAATTCTTCATAAACTAAGAAAATACAATGCTCATTTGGAGAAGAAAGTAAGGTTTTTCAACATGATGATGGCAAAACTCCGTCTATTACTTCGCCTGATTTGGATCCAATGCCTGATTTTCCTTGGTTAGATACAAAAACAATCTATGATTTATTGACGAAACGGCCAAGGTCTACCTCTATAACACCTGACGGTATCCCGCTTTTCTTTTTTCAAAAACTTGTCACTGTTATATGTGGACCTATTGCATATCTCTTCAATCAGTCGTTGATGTACGGCGAGGTTCCCTTGCGTTACTCCTCCGGAGAGTTATCGGCCAGTAAATATAACTTCCATCTTGTGTAGGCTTTTTGAAAAGGTGCTAAAGAACCGAATAATCAGTCATGCTCCTTCTCGTGGGATTATCAACCTGAAAGAGCACAGCTTTCTTGCAGGGCGTTCTGTGGAATCTAACTTGCTTGAATGCCTCGATGATTATCAAATGCAATCAATAACAAACACTGTTGCGACATCATATATTTTGATTTCGCAAAAACGTTTGATCGAGTGTGCCACAGAAAGCTCCTATTAAAGTTGGAAATGTTACGATTTTATCCAGTGCTCATCAAATGGATTGCTAATTACATATCTGGTAGAACATTCCAGGTGAAAATAGGGCAAGCCTTATCTGATATCTATAAAAGTGTATGCTGATGGTGTTAAAATTAATAGTGCAGTTATGAAATCAGATGACTCTAATAGACTCCAAGCAGCTATTGATTCATTATTTAAGTTGGAAAAAGATTGGCGGTTACTTTTATCTCCAGAGAAGACAAATTTTATGCAATTTAATGCCAATTCACGGACTTAAACGTACATACAAAGTAGATGGTGCTATGATCTCCTCCGTTGGTTCCGTTAGAGATCTAGGGCTTCATTGTAGTCACAGTCTGGATTTTTTGGAGAATATCAGAATTCAATGCGGCTAAGCAATTATACGAAGCTATCATATTTTCAAAGGACTTTCTAGCAAAAATAAGGCTATCCTTCTACGGGCTTACAAAACTTACGTCCGTCCTGTAATGGAATCTAGCACTGCGGTATTCAATCTTTGCAGGAAAAAAGACGTCTATTGCATTGAAAGGGTACAGAATAATTTTACGAGCAAACTGATGGTACGCACTGGTGATTTCAGGTACGAAAGAATGCCAAATGCTTCAGTAAGGAATAGATGCCTTGAATTGCCTTCGCTTGCATCTCGGCGCAAAGTAATTGATGTATGCATGGTTCATAAGATATTGCTCAACGGATACAACGGCATGAAGTATAGTATGAAACAGTTGTTTTCTGTTACGAGTTCACGCACCGGAGGGTGTGCACCCAAAATCGCTTTAACTCATCCTAAATCTACACTATACGCCAAGTCCTTTACGTATAGAGCAAGGACTGCATACCATAAGGTTAAGAAGAGCCAAAGGTGCTATCCCTAGACCAGTTTGACACATTGACGACAATATGAGCCACCGGTGGCTCATACGTGTCTGTCCGCGTGGGACAATATGAGCCACCGGTGGCGCGCTATTTTTTCCGCGCTATTTTTTGTACTGCTGCCGTCGGTTTTTTATAGTTTTTTTTCTGTTTCCTAATTACTTGTGATAGGTGAATGCCCAACAGGGATTAGCAAGAAAATTGTCTTTGCTTTCACTAGATATATCGAATTTAAAAAATTTACTAGGGGAAGGAAACCAACTCTACAATCAAATCAATTCAAGTCAATATTTTTCGCCCAAACGTTGCCCAATGAGGTTATTTGGAATGCTGATCACGAATCTGACATCCTTTTTCAAAATTTTGGCCGATTACTGTAGGTTACGGTAGGTACGGGTGAGTGAGACTGTTGGAGTATTGGTAAGCGATTTCGCCGAAACTTTCCTATAGGAGTTATTTGGGGTGCTGACACGAATCCGACATCCGTTTCTGGTATTGCGGTGGACTATGATAGGTTAGGTAGGTACCGGTGACTAAGGGTGTTGGCGATTACACTTAGCTACCGTAACCTATCGTACTCCACTGTAATACCAAAAACGAATGTCAGATTCGTGATCAGGACCCCAAATTACCCTACTGGGTGACGTTTAGGTGAAAACGGTGATCATGACCTTGGCAGCCTTAATCACCCGTATCTACCGTAACCTATCGTAATCGGCTGAAATTTCATAAACGGATATCAGATTCGTGATCAACACCCTAAATTACCCCTCTGGTCGAAGTTTGATAGGAAAAAAGCATGCAAAACAAAAAAGCGGTCCGCGAGGGACATTATGAGCCACCGGTGGCTCATAGCGCGGGCACGTAGAAACGCGCGCGTGTCCCAGGCGGCTTTCTGCCGCAAAACGCCATTCTCGTCAATGTGTTAAGAGGATAGCAAAAAATTACTTCAGTATGATGCTTACAAGTGAACCACAGAGTAATACCGATTACTACTGCTGCTTGTTCTGTTTATATATGTTATGCTAATTGGAGTTGTTGTGTTCGAGATATTGTTTTTCTTTGATGTTTGCCTTTTGCAAATGCAATAAGTTACAACTTATCTCAGTCACTCGGAGTTTCTGTTCCGTTATTCGTGTTAATTTTATGTTGATTAATTAATTAATAAAGGTTTAATTACCCAAGTTTAAGGTATGAGCGGTTTTGACAGTCTATACTGCTACTGGTATTTCCGCGTGGCGTTACTAATCGTAATTTGGGCGAGCGACTTTCAGCGACGGACCGCGGCCCATCATCCCACGAAACCCCTCATCCCCATCCTCCGAATTTGCTTCAGCTGAAGTTTTGCAGAAGCAGGAACGCAATTGAAATGCAACAGTTCCTGACGCCATTTTGGATGGTGCTCTGATCAAATGGTGAATATGTATTATTTCACTCCGAGCTCTGTACTCTGGGGTGAGATTCAACCACTTACCGCCATTTAACGGTGAAAATACAGCCAAACCTGATGCTGAATGAACGTCGTATCAGGGAATTGGCGGTATTTTCACTGTTTAGGGTGGTAAGCAGTTGATGAATCCGGCCCCTGGTTTCCAGGCATTTTCACTCCCTCCTCAATCGCGATCTGAACCGTGAAGGTGGTCGAGAAGACGATCGACGACGTCTTGCTGTTCTTTGCATCTCTGCAGCAGAGGGAGAGATTCGTCAAAAGACTCGTTGACCACAGTGCTGTAGAGCATATAGGTGAGATAACTAAGTATTCAAATGTAAAAGAATAAATCAGAGAATTTGGCGTCAGTGAATTGACTTATGGTATACGCCTCGCATTTCAATTCTACGTGATATTGAGGTCCAGGTGGGTAGCGTAGCCTCCAAATGCGCAACTCTCCGTTGAAAAGACTGCTCGAATATGCTGCTTTGAAGCAGGAGGCTTCGTCGTTGTGCTGCATAGGAATACAGCGATGCTGCCGTAGACACGAGGAAGTCTTGTGCTGAAAGCTGAGCGGAACTTCCGTTACCGTGTGTCGAACTCCGGCTGAGAAGCGTTCCCTACACCACCCTCAGAAAGATTAGTTGCAGGAAGGAAGGGAATGTTCCACTTTGCGACGTCTAATTAATGCCCGGCAGTGTGCGCCACTAACTCGTCCGAAGTGGGCGGAACAAAAGGTGTAGAGACATGGTCTCAGCGGACGGGACCTCGCAGGTGTGAACCCCCCCCCCCCCTCCGAAGTATACCAGCCCCTCGTCGTCCGTCGGTGGTGATCCATGGACGGTGGGCGTGGCGGGGCGCATCGATTAGCCAGTTGAGGGATCCCGCTACGATTTGTCCGCGGACACTCCCGCGGGAGTATGCCATAAGCCGCATGAACACTCGGCAGCGACGGCAGCGATAGCCGTGGTTAAGCATAGGTGCATCGATTTGGAGGGAATCGATGCCGCTATGCTTAATCACAGCTGCCGCTGCCGAGTGTGCATGCGGCTATAGGCCTTACTCAGAAAATTTTGAACAACTTACTTGCAAGCTGCATTCAGGTAATAGATTTCCTCAACCTAGTCGTTCGTAAGCTGCTGCAAGCTAGCACAAGATGTCGCATGTAAGTTACACGAAGACCCCTGCTAATACTGCGTGGTGCAAGCTTAGAGTGGAGGTGAGGTTATATGTGGCCGGGCTAACATTCTCTCGTTGTCCTCAAATGGCACCTTTACCGACTTGCACTGCCTTATATTAAATTGCTTCATCTTACAGTACAAGGCCGTCGCACATCAGGTTTTTATTAATCTCTACCATCAACCTTCATTTCCTTTTTAAACGTTTTTTAAATAACAGCACTCTAATCCAAGGAACTCGTGAAAATGGTCCAAATGTGGTGTAAAGAAGAAAGAGTGGGATATTAACGCCTTCAAATGACAAGAAAGTGCCAAATGGGAACGACGAGAAGATCTTCGCTTTGCCAGATAACTCACTCCAAAGCAAAATGCCTTCTGGGGCCGTCTCCACGAAGTAGGAAAGCGCTTGAATCTCTAGCCCTTTCCTACTTGGAGGGAGCGGCTTAAATATGTGCATGTTCAGATTCTTAATTACGAAAATGCAAAACGCTGATGAAAATTAATAAAAACGTGATGTCTGATAGCCTTGTACTGTTAGACTAGAGTAAGGATGTGTTATAAGGTACTTCAGGGTATTGTAGTGTGCAAGTAGTGCTGTAGTGCTACACGAGGATGAACAGAAAATGTTCCCCCGGCTAGACAATTCACTTGCAATTCAGCAACAAACGGAGGCCACTTTTTGGTAGTCCGCCTAAAGCTCTCTTTACAAAGGCCGACCTGGATCGAAGTTTTACTACGAGAAGGACATTCTGGCAATCGACGACTGAAAACACATTCAACAACAAAGTTTTCTAATCGGCGAGACGTAGATGGAAAGTGGAAATACTGTTCCATAGAATAATGCAATACAACACACATTCACGATACACCTCCCCCCTCCGCCGCTAAAATGGATTCCATAAAACTGTTGCATGTGGGATAAACATGGGACTAGCCACCTTTCCAAACTAGCACCCTCTTCTCTTTTCTGAGAAACATTTCCTTTCTATTCAAAATCGTACTTATCCTAATGATACGTTGCTATAGCTACTCCTTTAGTGGTCTATAATTTACAATTTTCAAGAAGAAGGGCGTAAATAGGGTCAGCATGCAGGACAGTCTCACAGAATCGTTTGTACTGCATGAAACCGCATTTTTTGCAGCGATGCTGTGAAAGCGCTGAACTGAGGTAGACCATTTCTGATGTAACTTCACGTACATATACCTTCTTGTCAAGGCGGACAACCACTGATTAGGGGGTGAAGCCCCCTCCCCTCACCCTATTTGCACCAAAGGAAGTCTTCATTCAATAAAACCTATTAGTTAACGTCTAGAACGTGAAGTCCACTCAGTATCTTTATTTCTATCTGCTTTAGAATAGCCGCGGTCAAGCTAGGTGTCCAACTAGGACTATAGTGGGTACGCAAAGGTGTTTAAGGTTTCATTGGTTTTTGGTTCTCTGGATGTTATATAATAAAAGAACGTAAGTATACAATACAACCCTCTCTAGACTTGCTTAAACCCTTCATTCGTATTGGAATGACTGCACCACTGAAACAAGGTTCCGATGACAAAATTAGAAATTGGCAAAACAGCTAAAATGCATACTTTCATTTCTACTCATTTATTTCATACAAGTGCTCTGTCACGCCTATCGGCGTGCCTCGCACTCGCGCGATGTTGCAGTATCACTAAGCTAAGGACAATCACATCAGGCTAACTGCTCGTGCTTATGCAGCTTTCTTCACTCCCTAGCAATACGAAATGCAATATTTGACAAACTTATTATGTTGCAGCCTTGCTCTACATCACTTAAGATCAGGTGAATAGTTTTGCGGAATGAAGCCATCTAGACCGCACCCCACCACTCCGCATCGACATCATCTCCAGGCGGTTCAGTAATGTCACTGCTCTATCTGTGACACCTTACCGTAACAACTCCACTTCACTGCTGCTGGTCTCCCTCAATGATCCCCTTAGCTGACGATGTCTTCGGCACGTCTTCTGAATCCACCGGCACGCAGAAGACGTCTAGACAATTTCCGCTATTTTCGCGCCCCGTAAACCTCAGGGCTAAAGTTTAACAGCTTGAACAAAACCCACAGAAAAAATTCGATAAGTTGATCAATATCGATGATGGCAATCGATACCTCAAAAACCTACTTCAGATCCGTGCTCAGGGATCTCGACTACCCTCAGAGCTGAAGTTTCGGACCGCTTGAACGACATCCACAAAAAGTCGATAATTTGATCAATATCGATTGACGGCTATCGATATTTCAAAAGCGAACTTCAGATTCTGTTCAGCGACCCCGATCACCTCCAGGTTGAAGTTCCTAGGCACGTAGAAGACGTATAGGTATTTTCCGCTATTTTCACCCCTATTTTCCACCCGATTTTTCCTCCGATTTTATGAGTAGCTTCCGCCCTATTTTATGACTCATCGCTAAGCGGATAGTATGTTAACTAACTATGGTGTATATGTACTCATTACTCTTACTTTTCTATCACTTTTCCCGATTAGTCTTCACTAGCATTACATGCGTCACCCTCCCGGCTAGGACTGTTCCTGAAAAATTATTGAAGCGGCAAGAATGTTTTAATGCCTTCATGCGACATGTCAGATCTGTCATATCTTCTATGGCAGATTTGAATTTTTGGAAGTAATGCATTTAGGAGCTAGAAAAGTTCTGCGTCGAGCCGCAAGCACGTAAACGTAAGCGAATCCACTAAGATACTGGTCTGTACCACTAGTAAGGTATGTGAAATTGCGGGGGGGGGGGGGGGGTGGATCGCTTCATACCGCAAAACTACTACCTAATCTTAAGGAAGGTAAAGCAAGGGTAGAACGAACTAAGGTTTTCAAATATTGCTTTGTGGACAGTTACGGAGGAAGAAAGCTGCATACAGAGAAGCTAGCTTGATGTGATTGTCCTGAGCTTAGTTGCACTGCAACATCGCGCGAGTGCGAGGCACGCCGATAGGCGTGAGGGAGCTCTTGTTTAATATAACAGAAAGTTTTGGAAAGCTACTTTTCCTAAATGTTAGCACGTTGACTACAGTGTGACACCCTTTCGGCCGTGTGGGACCCTGTCCACAATGTCATGCCAAGCTCTCGCAAAAAATTGTTTGCTCCCACGCGCTAGGCACACGAAAATCGTGCAGTCGTCCAGGTGGTAACATTTCAGTGATAGGCTCTTAAATGTATTCTTATTAATTCTTTCTATACTTATCAGGTCGAGACTGCACGCGCTCATGGAACAGTCACACAAAACGGTTTCGCAAAGAACTAGGAAAGGGAGGCAATCGCGTGATCTATCTGATTTAACTTGCATTTTAAGATGCCTTGCTGGTTCGATGCGGACGATAGCCCACGAAATACCGTTCTCCTGAGTAAGAATTGTTCCTCCTCCACACTCTGGAGATAATTTCTTGCTAAAAACTGGTTTATCTTGCCGTCCACTCTTAATTGTTTATGTTACAAAAGTGCTCCGTTACGCCTATCGGCGTGCCTCGCAATTGCGTACTTCGCGCGATGCTACAGTACCATCATCATCATAATTATCATCATCAGTATCGACCACAATCACTTAATTCCCACCCTGATCAGTTAAATCTGAGGGAAAATCGATAATATCAATCGATATTGATTGCTTCCCCTGCCGTGATGGCCTTCCCGTCGAATCGTTTGAATTATCAGGGACGTTGGACGACGTCTTCAGCACGTCTTCTGAATCTCCAGGCACGCAGAAGACGTCTGGGTTTCTTTGCGCTATTTTCGCGCCCTTAATTTTTCTCCTATTTTCCCCCTATTTTCGCCGATCGATTGCTCTTAGCGAATTATATTATACGCAAGTGCTCCGAAACGCCTAACGGCATCACTGACCTATGGAAAGTAGTTTTAGTAAACCTTGAAATTCGCTGAAATGTAGGATCTGCTGCGTACCTTATTGGTATTAAGCCGTTCACCACTTCAGTACGTTCATCATAGGCATTCTCTCCGGGCCATACAACAACGCCAATGGTTTGTGCTGCGCAGCACTTCTGTACTCAGGTGGCTCCTCCGCAACCGTTCTCATGCCCAACAGCTTGTGTTTCCGGATATCGTTGACACGCCTTCCGAATCCTGACGCCAGGTTCCCCCTTACTCGTTTCCTCTTACTGGATCTAATTCCTGGTGGGCCATTTAATGGCCTTCCTCCCCCCCCCCCCCCCCTTCCCTCCCCACCTTCCTGGTCCCTACTCCTGGCCCACTTTCCTGTTTCCACTGTCGACCCCCTTACTGGTCTCTTCTTGCTGTTTTCCCCGTCCTGGTCCCTCCTCCAGATTGTTCCTTTCCCTCTTGGTAGCTCTCCCTGGTCCACCCTGGAGGTCCCCTTACTTCCCTTGTCCACCATCCCCTTAAGGCCCCCACAGAGTTCTGCGGCAGCGCCGCGGCCTCTGTGGGGGCCTTTAGTGGTCCTCCCATGCTCACGGCAGACGTCGGTGACACGTATTCGGAATCAGGGCGCTTAGAAACGCGCGCAATTGCCGCTGTGCTAAGCAGGAGGAGGCCGCGCATCCTCTGCTGCAGCAGCATCTCATGTTGAATTCTGAATGCGCTCGTCGTACGACGACGGTGTCACCTCTTCTGATTCCAGACGCTTGTTGCGCGCGTAGGGGCCCTCTTCTGGATCCGAACGCTCAGAAACGCGCGCAGATGCTACTGCGTCCAGCAGTAGGAGGTTGCGTTTCCTCTGCTGCAGCAGCATCTCATGTTGAAAGGCACATTTTGTACGCGCCGGGTTCGATGAGACGTATCTCACGCAGGTTTCTAACCTGCGTGAGATACGCCTCGTCATCCATAGCGTTGGCAAAATCTCGCGCGAGGTTCCTGAGGCGTATCTCGTGCAGGTTTCTAACCTGCGTGAGATGCGCCTCATCATCCACAGCGCTGGCGACTAACTCAATTATATAGTGGTAGATAGTATGACTACTCCCAGGACTGAAGTTCCGGACCGCTTAAAAAAATCGATAATTTGATCAATATAGCTTGATGGCGATCGACACTTTAAAAAACGAACTTCAGGTTCATGCTCGACCACCCCAGGTCTTCTGAAGCCCATGCACATTGGATGGCGTCTTCGGCACATCTTCTGAATCCCCAGTCATGTAGAAGGCGTCTGGGTATTTTCTGCTAATTTATGACTAATTTCCCATGGATTCCTCCCCCCCCCCCCCCCCACTTTAAGACTAATTTCTGCGGCGGCGCCGATCGATAGCGTGACCCAGTGCTATTATATAGTGTGTCAGTAGTATATTACACTGCGTTCGTCGAACTTTATAACTTTAGTTTTTGACCTGTTGAAGTTAGAATATAAAACGTTTTCTTGATTTTAAAATTATTTTTTATTTGATTTTTATTACATGAGCAAGATGACGTCAAACAATGAAACCCTGTGAGTTAGCGGACACGGAGCATACTACCATTTAAAAAAGTAACTGCAAAAAGAGACGGACAACCGAGAATAAAAACAATGTAATACTAGTCCTACAGAAAACAACTTCTTTTTAGAAATCCTAACAAATGAAGTTCCAGCCCTAATTGAGAAAAGTGATACCTTCATTTAAGCCTGGGCTTAGGAAAGCTGATTTTTTGCGAGCCTCCTCTGGTAACAGGCATTCTCAGTACGGAAAACATATCCAAGGGAGCATTTACCATGCAGTATTTTATTTGTTTTATTTTATTTGAAATGATAGTTCGCACCTTATTGTATTTTTGAACGGGAATTTAACGAAAAGTTATTTTAGAAATTGCAAAAATTTAAAGCCAGGAACTTTCTGGGCACCCTCTGGGAACCCAGCGGGAACATCCCACCAGTGCGCCCGCCGCTGGCCCGACCGCAGCTAGGTGACCTCCTCTACCCTCGGCGTCTCCCATCGGACTTCCCGAGCGCGTTCCACCGCGGCCCACGTGAAGCTGCGGAATTCCGCCCGGCTGGTGCATCCTGAAGTGTGTGCAGTCAGTGGGGCGCCTGCGCCAGCGATCGATTCGTTCCGCTTGGCCATCCCGCATCCTGCCCGCACCTCCTGTCCGTCCGTCCGTCTGTCGTGTCGCCGTTCGCCGCCGCGAGCTTCACCTGCTCGGACTCGACCGTACCCGTTCTGTCGTATCAGCCAACAGTACTGACCGACCGACCGACCGGCCGGCCGAGAACTATTGGCCACCTCGTCTGATACGTGGCAGCAGGCCGGCCACGACTTCTGCCCTCCTCACCCTCATTCAGCTCCTCATTCCAGTCGTGGTGCTCTCGGCGTCCGCTCGGCTCGGTAGTTCCTCTTCGAGTCGCTTCTTTTCGCGTTTCCGGGTCAGCAGGAGAGCGCTACGACTTCTTTGGGTGCACCATAACCGGCACTTAGTGGCAGATCTCCTGCGCGGCCTGCCCCCACGGCGCTGAAATGAATCCGGATTAGGATGTGTTCCACGGGAGGGGATCTGTGGTTCTTGCATAACTGGCAGCGTTACGCTTACCCTAACCGTAAAAAACGCAGGTGCACCTCTAAAGATAGTATGTCTGCGTTTACTCTTCATTTTAAAAGTTTGTCGAGTAATGTTTCAGATGCTACGGGGAAGAAAGAGAGTGGTCCACTTCCTTCCTCGTGCCCTGTGCCCTGTGTTCTGGTATGGAGCTCAGGTCGAACGAATAGGGTGAACTATGGGTATGTTGTTGTGACTGGAAACGTTCATTGCCGATCGTTTTTGGTATAACTGCCTTGGGCGAAGGAAGGGTGGTGCAGTCGAAGGAGCCGCTGGTTGTCCCTAGCACCCCAGATCTACGCCCCGTGTTTAGTTCCCGCCGGGACCAACCAAGCATACCATCCCCCAGGGTCGGTGGCTTTGTGCTAGACGTGCCCAGGATGTTTAAAGCATTGCCATGTACTACGGCTGGCTACCGCGTGCCTAGCGCATCCCAGACAAGGATTGATTTACGGCGTCCGTTATACTTATGTGCTGCGAAAAGGGGAAAATTCCAACCTTTAGAAAAAAACTATCCGGTTCATGTCTTCGATTGGTTCAGAAATAAACGCAGATTTGATCACTACATTCAGTTTAAAACATTTCACCTCGAAGACAGTTCAATTAACCCCATAGGCGTTTTTCTAATTGGTGGGGCCACCCTGAGCAAATGCGAGTCTGTGGGCCTCGGCTGTTGCAGAAATTCAGTCGGATCTCAGTTTTTTTTTAAATTACTGCTTGTCTCGTGGAAGTAGAATGCGTGGCACATTCACAACGAGGTTACTTAAAACGATTGAAGAACCTTCACCCCTGCGTGGTGGCTTGGCGATACGGGACGCTGTACCCATTACTGGCGACGAATCTTTCGGAATATAGAGGATAGGGGGATTCCATTAGGCTGTCACAAAATTAATCGCGAAACGGACGTCTTACTTCAAACTGCTATAACTCAGGTTAAACACAACTTTAATAATCGAGGTAAGAATCACCAGAATCTATACATGCATAACGAACAGATAATGAATCTAGTCCTCTACAATAAAAACTGAAATCACAGGAATTAACGAAATTAAGGAGGGGACATTCAACATCGGCCAAATTAGTGAGTTGTTCCTAACGCAAATGAGAATCAAGAGCTCGGAAAAAGTGGTAGTCAGTGGAGGAAGGTCGGGAGAATACGGTGGGTGAGGGAGAACTTCGCTGCCTAAATGGGTTAATTTTCGTCGAGTGACTTGTAAGGTCCGTGACCTTGCGTTGTCCTGCAACAGGCCCTGTTCTATTCACCACTGCCGTCCACATTTTTTGCAAGTTCTCATACATTTGGTCTAAATCACAGCAGTGAGACTCTGCTGTGACTGCGTGACCAGGTTGCAAAAAGCTGTAATGGATTACACCTTTACAACGCCATCACAAAATAAGCGTAACTTCTTTAGGGTGAAAGCCGGGTATAGGAAAGGATGTTGGAGGAGCATTCTTATCTACGCAGACAATTCCCGCTTCCTGTTATCGTAAAGGAGCGTTTTTCATCTACAGTTATAATACAGCTTACAAGAGGCTCATTTTCAAAGCGAGCTAGCAGGCTGGAGCAAGTGTTGAAACGTGCCAGGCGCTGCTCATCGGTCAGCTCATAAGGCACCCACTTCGACGTCTTCTTCAACTTGCCGGGTTTTCTTCGAGATCAAAATCTGCAAAAGCGAATTTTTCGAAACAGAGCCTCACCTTCGTTGGCAAAGACAGTTTGTCCCAAAAGCGCTGCTAAGGTTACGGAATGTCTCTGCCGCAGAATGTCCCAATTTAAATTCGTAAAGCATGATGACTCGATAGTCGCGACAGTTCATGATTTTACGGAGCCCTGGGAAAGATCGGCTAGAAAAATTAGAGCGACATCCACATATGTTTTTGAAAAAGCAGAAAAAACCTACCGAACGATGTGTGACTTTCCCTGAGACGGAATGATTTAGGGTAAAAACTTATTTATCATACTCTATAACAACGCGCTAAGCGATGAGTCATCTTATCGATCGGCGCCGCCGCAGAAATTAGCGGGGGAAAATCGGGCGGGGGGGGGGGGAAATAAGGGGAAAATGGGGGAAATTACAACACGAAAATAGCGAAAAATACCCAGACGTCTTCTCACTGCCTGGGAACTTCGGCCCTGGGGCAATCGAGGTCGCCGAACACGAGTCTGAGGTTGTTTTTGAAGTATCGATCGCCATCAATCGATATTGGCCAAATTGCGGTGCGGGAAAATAGCGGCGAATACGTAGACGTCTTCTACGAAACCTTAGCCCTGGGGTAGTCGAGTCGAGATCGCACAACACGAATCCGAAGTTCGGTTTTGCAGTATCGATCACCGTCGATCGATACTGATCAATTTACTTGGCGCGAAAATAGCGGAAAATAGCCAGACATCTACGTGCCAAGGGATTCGGAAGACGTGCGGTATACGTCGCATGACGTGCCTGGAACTCTGAAGACGTACCAAAGGCGTCGCTCAACGTGTTCGGGGATTCAGGTAGACGTGCCGAAAACATCGTCCAACGTGTCTGGGGATTCAGATGGTGTGCCGTTGTCCGCTAAGCGTGGATCATTGAGGTGGACCACTACCAGTAGTGGGGGATCGTTTCCTTAAGGGAGGACCAATAGTGAGGAACCAATAGATCGCCCTATCATACTATTCACTGTACATGCTGCGAGCCTTTTGTACTCATCGGTAAGGAAAAAAGCTGTACAAGTAGAGCAGCTAGCTTGATGTGGTTGTCCTTAGCCTACTGATACTGCAACATCGCGCGAAGCGCGCAAGTGTGAGGCACGCCGATAGGGCGGAGTGGCGTTCTATCCCCCGCCCTTTAAACAAAGGCGTGGCTAATGTCTGCGTCTCCACTATCTCATAAGGCAGCCATTGGACTCTCGAGCAATCCCAGGGGGTTGGGGTGGGCGGGCCAGGGGAAGAGGGGGTACAACGCTCGACCCCCCGCCGATAGGCGTGACGGAGCACTTGTTTATATGTATATATCTCGGAACGGAGAATAATTTCGGGACAGCCTAGTGATATTTCAATGGAATTTCATACCGGAGATGCTTTCAGACTGACGCCTATGGCCGTTTATATCAGTGTCGAGCTGGAGTCCATCAGTGGACTACCAGAGATCATGAACTGCTTGGTGAGGGTAGTCAGCAGTTGTGCATAAGAGTGCCTAATGCCGAGGTTAGAGCCTTTCAGCTAGAAAGGAGCATCAAGTTCACAGTATCGAAAGACCGACACAGCCTGTGCGACAGATGCAGCGTGAAGGAGGAGCTTTCAACGTCGACCTCCGCCACTCCATTCGTCCCGACGTCAACTCCCTCGTCGGCTTCTTTCGAGCAGATTGACCCATATCCTCGATCGGAAAGCGTGGACAGTGAGACTCACGAGAACATGAAAAGCGAGGTCTGCTCGACTAATTATCGCGAGGTGAGAAACAGCCAGTTTAGGAAGGTCGAACATTTCTTCACCGAAACAGAATCAGCGTTCGTCTCTGAAGCAAGCCGCGGTCGCGTTTCCATTGTCCCTGTCGCGTGCCAGAGTAGCCCATCGCGCACGAGGGTGCGATCGCCACCATAAACGAAACTGATCAACAGGTCAATAAGGGGCGATATTGTCGATTTTCGCCTCGAGCTAATCGCTGTGGGTAACGTTAAGAAGATGTTGCTGTAGGGTTTTCATAAAAATAAATTTGGTAGGTGGATAAATGGCATAATTAATCTCACAACTCAAATGAATTACTTTCAAACCAAGCAAGGTTCTGCCGCGAAAGTCTAGAGCGTAGACAGTCTCTGCCGGTGCCGCATTGGCGAAATCAGCGGCGGCGGCGGAGACTGTCTATAGGCCCATGCACACTTCTGCGACACCGCGGCGCGGCAAGTAGGGTGACGGCTACCTCCGCGAAATCCGGCGGTCGCAGCGCGGTCGCGTTAGAGCACCGTTTTAGGCAACGGGACCGACGTCCCCGTGGATGCCGCGCCGCCAGGAATGGTTTGAACCATTCCAGCCTGCGGCACTCAGCGCGGTGTCGTCTGCGATAGCCGCCGCGACAGTTGCAAGAGTGTGCATGCCCCCTCCCTGCGGCGCGTGTCGCAGTGTCGTGCCGCGGCCGTCGAGGCCCTACTCGGACATTCGGGTTCGACGAGCCGAACAGTCTCCTCCCAGCCACGCCCCTTTCAACAGAATGGCAACTGCAGTTGCCAACAGAAACTACGATTGCTATTCTGTTGCAACAGCAACAGTGTGTTGCTATCCTGTTTTAGGCCCGCAACACACTTTTGCTATTCGGGCGCAGTGAGTAGCGCGCTTGATGTGTCCCGCGCCCCGTCTCTGCGCACTCTCGCTGTCTGCGCTCTGACTGGGTCGCGCGCCATCGTCTCTCGCGCTGTCGCGCTGTCAGCGTCTCTCGGTGGGAGCGTGCCATCGGCCAGGGTCTCTGCGTTCTCGCACCCTGCGCATGCGTCTGTGCATATTCTCGCGCTCGCGAAGCTTATCGAAGCGGTCTTGGCTCAATCAATACTGCCGCCGCCGTCTAGACTAGACAATAGACATTTCTATTTATTGCGTATGAAGTTTAAGTTTTTAATGAAGATTTAAGAGGCATGCACGCGTGATTTCAGCCGTGGAATAAGGAATGTAACTGTGAAGGTGTCGAAGAATTCGGGGAGTGTGGGACTGTCTACAGCAAATGTGCGGGACGTGTGTGGGACAGTCCACATCAAATAATGATTGCATTTATTTTTGGAAGTGTTAGAGAATTTGGCGCAAATAGGGTCGGTGGGGAGGGGGTGGGGGTCACCGTGTACTCAGTGAATATTCGCTTTGATTGGAAGGCACTTCCTCGTCTAATTACATCAGAAATGGCCTACCTCAGTTCATCGCGGTGGGGAACACACCAGTGCTGCAAAATTTTTTAGTTTCGTACGAAATAACTTCTTATTTCAATATATATATAATTAATAAATAAATATAGAGTTATGTATACAGGGTTCTCAAAAAAAATGTATACACTGTTTGAAAGGTGATACAATTGCTCACAGTAAAGGTACTGAAAAGTTAAGGGCTCATATAAAATCCTAAGAAAACAGAAATTTTTTGGTATATGAGCGGTAAGGAATGCGCCAGGCACTCGTCCGAAATTTTGCATTTTATACCCGACTGATTGTGTTTCGCTTGAATGCTCGCGGTTGTCCGGAAATTAATATAGGTTTTCGACCTCCAACTTTAGAGCGGGATTTTTTGGCAACACTTTACCTTGGAACGAGATTTCTACGGCGTGAAAATAGCCGAGACTGCGCCATGCTTTCGCCTGAAATCCTGCCTTTCCAACCTGATTAATTGTGCATGGGCTGAATGCTTGACACATCCTTGTTAGTACTTATCCTTATTAACCTGTGATGTGCTTCTTTTAACGTTTCGAACTTGACAGCTACGTGAAAGATACGTGACATGCGTGTGTATTGATTGCACAATTTAAATATGCACAGGAGCCCATTTTGGAAGACGGATTCCGTGGACTGATGGAGCAACATTCAAGCTAAATGGAGAGGTTAACCAGCATATCTACAGCGACTGGGCGATGGAAATGTTAAAAGAAGCACAGCAAGGTTAATGTAGCCAGGTAGTAACAAGATTGTAACAAGCATTCAGCCCATGCTTAATCAGTCGAGTCTGAAATGCAAGGTTTCAGGCGGGGATGGCGCAATTGACTGTTCACAAGTCACAGAAATCTCGTTACCCTCTACTTTCATCTGAGTCTCAAACGTCATAAAAAGCTTCGCTAGCAGCAATGCCAGAACCTTTCAAACATTAATTGCACTTTTAAGGGATACCGCGCATTTTTCGCATACATTAATGTGCTCTCAAGTTCTGAACCTTAAAAGAAGCACAAATCCATCGATACGGCCACTTTCCGAATAAAGTATAATAAGTGTTAAAACGAAACACAATAAATCGAGTGTAAAATGCAAAATTTCAAACAAGTGCATGGCGCATTCCATACCGCTCACATGCCAGAAAATTTCCATTTTCTTAGGATTTCATATGAGCCTTCAACTTTTTCGTTACCTTTCCTGAGCAAAGTTATCACCTTTCAAACAGTGTATACAGTCTTTGAGACACGCTGCATACACAGTCGTATACAAGCATATATATGCCATGTATATACATATGTATGTGTATACATATGTGCATATACACATATATGTATATATACGTGTATACACGTGTGTATACGTGCATATACACATGCATATTTATACACATATTTGTATATTTACACATATAATGTATATACATCTGTATATATGCGTGTATACACATGTAAATACATGCATATGTACACATGTACACATATATACCTACATATATACACGTACATGCATATATTCATGCGTACACATGTGTATATGCATAAATGTGTATATATGTGTTTATGTATTTATATGTGTACACATAAATATGTACGTATTACGTACGAGCTGGATATACGTGGATATTTGGCTGCCCAAGTATCGGGAATACGAAAGCACGGTTATCGGAGCGAAGGAACGATTATCCCGTAACCGTTTAGCAACCGAACGGCAACATAATAGCAACCGAACGCAACAGCTACTTGCAACAGGATAGCAACAGGAGCCGCCCCTCAGTTGACCGTCTTCTCCCGGATAGCAACAGCGGTTCCCCCCAATAGCAACTCGATCCTCGCGACCACGTGGCTCGTGTTGCTATTCGGTTCGGCTCGTCGAACCCGAATGTCCGAGTATGCTTCATCATGGGCGCGCCGCGGTGTCGCAGAAGTGTGCATGGGCCTAATACCGCCGCTGCCGCCCCAGCGGTGCCGCCGCCCGCCGGCTGCGAGCTCTCCGTCCCTGCCCTATGTATAAGCCTATATTATACTTCGCCGACAACAGCGTCGTCGAAGTATAACATAGGCCTTGAGGATAGGGCCGCGGCGTTGCCGCAGAAGTGTGTCGGCCGTAACGTTTCGACGTTCCAGGCTTCTAAGGAAGATGGGAACGTCGAAACGTTAGGCCTGCCAAATAAATATCCGCCATAACAACCTCGAACGGCACACAGTAAAAACATAATAAACAAATTTCCACTGCAGAGCTATGAATTTGGACAAAAATCGGTAATATTCGGATCAAGACTGACGATTAATCGTTCGCCTTTATCCTTCGTAGTGGTGTCATTCTCGCTTCAAGAGGTCAACACTGATAGTGACGATAGATATAGTTACATAGTCAGCAGACAATGTTTTTGAGCATAGCGATGTTGACTGGTGGAACTCGTCGAGCGGTCACTAATTTTGCGCGAACCAACAGACAGGGGACAGGGACGGACGACGAATTTGCTTTTTTCCTTTTTCATGTGTCTCACGAAAGCATTGCGCACATTACCTTTTTTTATAACTGCTTAAATTACACCATCCAAATAATATTGATACTAATCTTGGCTCTCAACTCAACAAACACATTCCGATGTAAAATATACCTTTCATTTCATGAGAGCTGGTTATTTTAAGTCGAGTCCTGCCACGAATGACGAAATGGACGACACGGACCTCGTTGCATGCGGTTCGGAGCTCTTACAGCAGGTTTCTGCTAGCTTTTCCTCGTACCAGGAAAAGAAACCGCAGAATCTCAAACTCGAAACGGAGTTGTTGTCGATTCGAGAGAAGGGCACGGCAAGTGCACCGAAGCAGTGCCAGGTAGGCTGCTGTAGATGCATCTTGTAATGGTCACGATGTCCGAAGTGCACTTTCAGCTTTGTGGGCACTGGATCACGGCGAAGAACGTTCGGGCACATGTCGCTACGCACCTTACAATTAGAAGGTAATTGTGTGAAGCACTGCACTGCATGCTATATGTCAACAGCAGTTATCACTTTTCTTTCGCCAAATGAGCTTCTCCAACGTGTCTAACTCAGGCTGCGTTGCACACTGTGTGGACAAGGATTTGATCGAATGAATCGAGCATCGATCCATATCGAGAAATGCCACGCAGGAGATCCAAAGGCGAGGGTGGAGTCAGCAATGTGAGTGATGTTTGTGCGCGCAAGAAAGGCCGGCAGCAGAGTGTCGCATCGTGGCTCCCCCTCTCACAGCACGCCCCTGTAACAAGCAACGGCTGCGGGGCCAAGTGCGGGGCAGGCACTCCTACGCCGCGCGAACTTCCCTGGCGTCGCGCACGGTGCGCGACGGAATTAGACGAGTTGTCACGGTCCGACTGCTTCTGACTGAGACGGCTAGTAACGTTTCCGACAGCGACGGCTAGTGACTCGCGCAAGAGCGCGAAAGTGTGTGCCGGAGACCGTTGACCGTTTTTCGCGCGTAGAAGAAGGAAAGTAGTTGGATGAGACACGTTGGTATCTCTTGGTAGGAAATTTTATGCTTTCTGGCGGGGAATTCTATGCCCAATTCTATGCGTACCTCGCTCGTACTAATGTATTGTTAACCGGTAGCAAATTAGAGTGCATAGAATGGTAACGAAGTTAGCTGTTATATTTCCATACATGCCTATCGCCGTGAGCCTACGAGTAATAGACCTTCTTGAAGATTCCTTCTTGAAGTGGGAGCGTCTGCTGACAAAGTGCATGTGGAATGAGACTCAATCTCTTTCAAATGGGTGAAGGGAAACGGCCAATAACCTGGTAAGCAAACTTCGAAACAGGAACTGGGCCGGGATTATTAAGCAGAAGTTTCGGAAGCAAGTGCTTGGAAGTTCCCGAATTTTTTAAACAGATTTCTTTTGAACAGCTGGCCCTGTTCTCAAGCGTTGGAAGTTTTCAGGGATTACTGAGACGTGAGACTTTTGCTAGATTTCAAAGACAAGTCAATGGCGCACTAACCCGTAGCTTTTCCCTTAATTCTGACTTCGTTCTACACTTGACCGTTACTTTTCTCCAATTCACTTGTCATATTTTATGTGTAATGACATTGGCAAGCACTCTTTTAGCAAATATTAACGATAAGGCCTTTTACTGCTTCCTTTTTCTTCCAAGCGACTTCACCGAGAGAGTTCGTTGAGAATTTCGTGCTCCGCGGCCAACCATGCGTCACCGAGTGCACGTCCGCGTTTCAGCGTCGCGACGTCTCGTTGGAGTTACGTCGTGGACCCCGGCCAAGTGTTGTCCTGTGTCCTGTGGTGCTCCTGCCACTGTGGGAAAATGGGTCCCACCACGATAAGAACAGATTGCTGTACAATCTCGCAAAGTTTATGCCATTCAGGCAGATGCCATACTTCCGCGACCGTAGCCGACAACCGGACGACGATAGCGCGGGAGCTCATGTAGGGCAGGTGGGGGACCGCCGACGCGCAAGTCATCGAACTGATCGAGCGTCACGATCGGTCGATTTGGTCTCTACATGTACTTGCCAGCGTGTTACTTGGAAGGAAGTATAGACGGAACTGATGACCTAACGGCGGTGGACCTGCCGCGACGTTGCGTGCATTCGGCTGTTGCTTATCAGAATGCGACGAGTGATATTGCCCCTATAGGCCCATGCACACTTCTGCGACACCGCGGCGCGGCAAGTGGGGCGACGGCCACCTCCGCGAAATCCGGCGGTCGCGGCGCGGGCGCGTTAGAGCACCGTTTTAGGCAACGGGACCGGCCCTATGCTTCATCATGACCGCGCCGCGCTGTCGCGGAAGTGTGCATGGGCCTTATCACAGGGAACACCGTCGGAGCAGCGCCTCAACCCGGATTTACTCTTACGATTAGCTCGCTGGACGACGTGACGTTATGAAAGCAGTTCCCGTCTGGGGAGTTGGTCAGTGCTAGGATGCTTTAGATCAGGAGAATGATGGCTCTCCTCTCACCGTTAGCTTTCAGAATAGCAGAAGAGTAGAGGAAGAAGCTTTATTGAGGAAGCGTCGTTCCTCTATCCGAGGGCGTAGATGAAGGTCTGCTTGAAGGGGATACTTACTTGTTAGGTCGAAAGCGAGCGGTATCAGCACATATACAACACTGTTGGCGACGGCATCCGAGCGGGTACGGTCCTAGCTGCTCCGCCCTCTCGACCTCCCGATGAATCTGACAAGGAAAGGTTCCCTACTCAAGGTGAGCTTTTGCGACGCTATTTTGACAGGATGTAGGGCCGTGGAGCGGAGTCCAGAGGCCGTATTCATGAAACGGCGGGAGCGGGAGATAAGCGATATCATAGCGATTTCGTCTCTCGCCTCTCCCTCCTGCCTCCCTCTCTCGCCTCGGTCGCTTCCCGTGGGAAGACGGGATGATCCCGGGAGCGTTCATGAATACGGCTACAGAACTGCAATTAGATTTTGCTGAACGCCTATTTAAGGACCTGAAAAGAGGTGTAAAAACGTGTGCGCAACAATCACCAACTTCTACGACATTCTACGAGATGTGCCTCGGTGCGCAGTCGGTAGGAGCGCCGCCTCATGGGAGCGAACGGGTGCCTCTTGAGTTTGTGTCCGCGTACTGTCAATATTTTGCATATATTAGTTTGTTGTTGTTACCTTTTATCATCACCTCAGGAGTCAATTTTAGACCATCTATGCTTACAACAAACCAAGGCTGTCTATTTGCGCCTTCATATGTGATGGTTTTTTTAACGATGCGTATCTACACCATATAATTTCTCTGGGAATGAAAGGTCTTACCGCTCTTCCCTTTTAGTCAAGAGCTGTGGTACAGGACTATGAAACAAGTAAAACAAGCGCGTGTCACACCAGCAGCATCTCACAGAAGCCAGTGAAGAACAGTGTTCTCCCTGGCATGGGATGACCACTTCTTCCTTGCTGAACGCGTTATCTGCGGGTGTAGAGAGGGTCCTGGGTGAACATCAACGTAACCAACTGCCATCTACGAAAAAAGCTAGGGAATATGAAGGCGAAAATAGACAGCCCTGGCTTGTTGTAAGCGTCGATGGTCTAAAATCTACTCCTGTGATCGTGAGATAGCGTAATAGTAACAAACTAATATGTGCAGAAATGTCGGCAGTACACGGACTCGATCTCAAAGCCCGCCGTTGTGCTCCTATGAGGTGGCTCTCCTTCCAATGCGCCACCGAGGCGCAACATCCATCGATCCCTATAACACCTCTCGTGGGATGTCATAGAAGTTGATGAGTGTTGCGCACACGTTTCACACCTCTTTTTCGGGTCTTTAAAAAAGCGTTCAGCAAAAACTTGCTGTAACTCTGGACTCCGCTCACACGGCCCTACATTCTATCAAAGAGCTCACCTTGAGTTGGTAATCTTTCCCTTACCGTAGACGGTGATAGATGCCGTTTCTTAAAATTATGAACCTGACCCAACTTCCAAGCAAATTAGTATCGTGCTTCTTTTTACAGTAACCTCTTGGCACGTCTTCTTAACGGCTTCGCCGTAGTAATAACTTCTCATCATCAATCTTAGCTGCAACCTGTGTCATGGTTTCCGCAGGAAGAACACCTTAACTACGCCGTTTGCGGCAAGTTAGAGAAGAAGAGAAAAAAATGAACCATATCCAAAAAATGGATAATTTGATCAATATCGATTGATGGTGATCGATACTTCGAAAACGAACTTCTGATTCGTGTCAGCGACCCTCCAGGGCTAAAGCTTTGGATCGCCATCAATAGTTGAGTATCGCCACACACATACACATGCACACACACACTACTCTATGCATATATGTATATTAGGATGAGCGGATTGCGTTTGACGAATCTGAATGGAACTCCGCGCAGAAATGTTCGCGATTTTATCCGATTTCGGTTGTGTTACAGTTTGCATGGTGTTGTGCATGCCGTCCTAGCGCTAGCCTCCACAATACCTTCATTGGGCGGAATTTTGGGAAAATGTAGTTGGAGAATCGCGCCTCAGAATGAGTGCGCGACGAGCAGTGGCAAACTCAATTTGATGCGCCGCGACGGGAGTGTGAAGACCCGCTACGCACTGTTTATACTTTCCTTCCTATCGGAATAAAGCGATTTGATTGTATGTAGCTCCCCATTTTCACGAGTCTCTGACCTCTAGATGGAACACACAGGAGATTAATAGCCATGCACATTTCAGGAATGCCGAACAGCGCAGAGAGATCGAAATGCTGGCGCGAAAATGCTTCCCGCGCAGAAACCGCTCATCGGCTTCAAATGAATCGAAATGAATATGAGGAAATCTTTCCTTCCATCTGCACATAGTACTGTGTTTGAATCATGCGGAACTCAATAGTAACGATAGCTTTTTACTGGTTGTTTGTTGAGTTTTAGTCATACCACGGGGTTTCTTCATAGAATATTCCTTTCTTGCTTCACTGAAGCGTTACACGTACTCTCCGGTTGTTTAGCCAGATTGCTCTGGCATCGCATTGTCGTTAACTAACGTGTTAATAAATTTATTCCTTGATTTCCATAAGCCTGATGGGCTTAGCAGAGCATTCAGATCGTGAGAGTAGCATTGACGCCGCGCGTAGCGTTTTTTACGAAATTTTATTCGTTGTTCGTCTCAACGGCGGCAATAACTATCCATTCTTCCATGCTGCATAGCGCGGGCCTTTTTTCTTTAACTAGGAAATGGCCACGACAATCTGTCCGTCATTAAAAAAGACGCACATCGCGGCCAGATTCCCCATCATTAACGTTGTGGAAATCCAAAATCTCAGTTGTCCACCGCAACTCTGAAAACGCTTTGAGCGAAACTCTGATGCACGAAGGCCGCGGGGTTCGGTTCCTGAGTTGCGCGTCTGCCTTACGCGATGGTAGTCCTCGCTGAAACAAAAAGTTTAGAAGGGTCCTTTGCGAAGAAATTCCGAAGGAACTGGATTCTAGACAAAGAAGCGAGCGAAAACCTAGCGAATCTTCGTCATCAGGGATGTGCGGATTTTTTTCTTCGGGAAAAAGCGAAACACGAAGTACGGAGCGAAGGAGTTCAAAAATGAGTGGAAACCGGAATACGAAACACGGAAACGAAAATGACTCAAAACTCATTACTTCTTTTAATTTTTCGTAAGTAAATAAATAAATAAAAATAAATAAATTTATATAAACAAATATATAGATATATAAATATATTATATAAATATATAAACATAATATATTTATATAATATATTATATTATAATATTTACAAGTGCTCCGTCACGCCCATCGGCGTGCCTCGCACTTGCGCGCTTGCCGCGATGTTGCAGTATCACTAAACTAAGGACAATCACATCAAGCTAGATGCTCTACTTATACTGCTTTCCCCCTACCTAGGGGAACAAAAGGCTCGCAGTATGTGCAGTGCATAGTATGATAGGGCGATCTGTTGGTTCGTCACTACTGGTCCTTTCCTAGTGAAACGGTTCCCCATTACTGGTACTGGTCCCCCTTTAGCGGACGACGTCTACGGCGCGCCTTCTGAATCCCAGGCACATTGGACTTCTTCGGCAGGTATATGTACCTGAATCACAAACACGTTGAGCGACGTCTTTGGCACGTCTTCTGAGTCCCAGGCACGCCACGCGACGTATTATGCACCTCTTCTGAATCCTCTGGCACGTAGAAGACGTCTGGATATTTTCCGCTATTTTCGCGCCCCGTAGTTTTACCAGCATCGATTGATGGCGATTGGTACTTCAAAAACAAACTTCAGATTCCTGTTCGACCTCGACTACCCCCAGGGGTGAAGTTTCAGACCGCCTGGACGACATCCACAAAAAATCGATAGTTTGATCAATATCGATTGGTGGCGATCGATACTTCACAAACGAACTCTTCAGATTCGTGTTTGTGGGCATCCACAAAAATTGATAGTGATTACCCCAGGGCTGAAGTTTTCAGGCAGGTAGAAGAAGTCTGGTTATTTTCCGCTATTTTCGTGACTCGTAGTTTGGCCAATATCGATTAGTGGCGATCGATGCTTTGAAAATGAACTTCAGATTCGTGTTCAGCGAGCTCGAATACTCCAGGGCTAAAATTTCGGACCGCCTGGACGACTTCCATAAAAAATCGGCAGTTTGATCAATATCGATTGGTGGCGATCGATACTTCACAAACGAACTCTTCAGATTCGTGTTTGTGGGCATCCACAAAAATTGATAGTGATTACCCCAGGGCTGAAGTTTTCAGGCAGGTAGAAGAAGTCTGGTTATTTTCCGCTATTTTCGTGACTCGTAGTTTGGCCAATATCGATTAGTGGCGATCGATGCTTTGAAAATGAACTTCAGATTCGTGTTCAGCGAGCTCGACTACTCCAGGGCTAAAATTTCGGACCGCCTGGACGACTTCCATAAAAAATCGGCAGTTTGATCAATATCGATTGGTGGCGATCGATACTTCACAAACGAACTCTTCAGATTCGTGTTTGTGGGCATCCACAAAAATTGATAGTGATTACCCCAGGGCTGAAGTTTTCAGGCAGGTAGAAGAAGTCTGGTTATTTTCCGCTATTTTCGTGACTCGTAGTTTGGCCAATATCGATTAGTGGCGATCGATGCTTTGAAAATGAACTTCAGATTCGTGTTCAGCGAGCTCGACTACTCCAGGGCTAAAATTTCGGACCGCCTGGACGACTTCCATAAAAAATCGGCAGTTTGATCAATATCGATTGGTGGCGATCGATACTTCACAAACGAACTCTTCAGATTCGTGTTTGTGGGCATCCACAAAAATTGATAGTGATTACCCCAGGGCTGAAGTTTTCAGGCAGGTAGAAGAAGTCTGGTTATTTTCCGCTATTTTCGTGACTCGTAGTTTGGCCAATATCGATTAGTGGCGATCGATGCTTTGAAAATGAACTTCAGATTCGTGTTCAGCGAGCTCGACTACTCCAGGGCTAAAATTTCGGACCGCCTGGACGACTTCCATAAAAAATCGGCAGTTTGATCAATATCGATTGGTGGCGATCGATACTTCACAAACGAACTCTTCAGATTCGTGTTTGTGGGCATCCACAAAAATTGATAGTGATTACCCCAGGGCTGAAGTTTTCAGGCAGGTAGAAGAAGTCTGGTTATTTTCCGCTATTTTCGTGACTCGTAGTTTGGCCAATATCGATTAGTGGCGATCGATGCTTTGAAAATGAACTTCAGATTCGTGTTCAGCGAGCTCGACTACTCCAGGGCTAAAATTTCGGACCGCCTGGACGACTTCCATAAAAAATCGGCAGTTTGATCAATATCGATTGGTGGCGATCGATACTTCACAAACGAACTCTTCAGATTCGTGTTTGTGGGCATCCACAAAAATTGATAGTGATTACCCCAGGGCTGAAGTTTTCAGGCAGGTAGAAGAAGTCTGGTTATTTTCCGCTATTTTCGTGACTCGTAGTTTGGCCAATATCGATTAGTGGCGATCGATGCTTTGAAAATGAACTTCAGATTCGTGTTCAGCGAGCTCGACTACTCCAGGGCTAAAATTTCGGACCGCCTGGACGACTTCCATAAAAAATCGGCAGTTTGATCAATATCGATTGATGACGATCGATAATTCAAAAAGGAGCTTCATATTCGTGTT